>JAZGTJ010007788.1:0-22165 GCA_036877575.1 Botia almorhae | reverse complement strand
CAACGGAGGGGCAGGTGGTTCCAGTTCGTCTTTCGGAGAAGGGGTTCAACCTTCGGTGTCCACCACAGGGCCCGACTGAAGAGCTTAGAGTAGGAGAACGTAATGAGTCCGTGGAGACAGAGGACACTAGGGTCCAATGGGACCTTCTTTAAGAGACCCTTTTGTTCCCTGCCTCCCACCATCTACAATGGGAAACTGCATAAACTTGGAAGGAATGAAGCCAGCAGAAGGTTTTCTCAGCTGCTGTCAACAAAGATTGGATGAAAAGGGAGATTCTACAATGTTCTACTTGGACGAAAATCTATTCTTTTTTCAAGGATAACAAAATTGCAAAGGACTGTTTGCTAGCACTAGTATTCTCTAGGGATTTATAAATGGTATTTCTGCTTTAAACCGCATCTACCTTCACCACACGAACTGAACAGGACATCATCAAATGAAGACAAGCCACACTCCAACAACCTCACACTTGATGCAGTGATTTCTGTTTTATTTTGAGCCTTTTCTGTCTTTTATATATATGTTACATTTTTTTATATTTTTGTACTACTACAAACCTTCGCTATTCAGGACACAGCAAAAGAGAAGCTCTAGCTATAATTTGGTCAAATTGCGTCGAAATTGCCAAACTTCTTGGTGCCAGATGATGAATTTTTAAACGAGGGGACGTCGCTATTCTGCCTTGAGACAATCTTGATAAATTAATCTGGGGTTGGGCGTCGTGCTCCCCAGCCGCGGCACGCTTAGAAAAACGGGTTCGTTTTTTTTACTAGGGACCCTCAGGTCTGACCCATCATCAGATTTAAAAAAAAACTTTTATTGTGTAAACACTTCTTTTTGTTGCCATAACATCAAAACTCGTCACTCGCACTCAACGCAAAGAAATTCCAGTCGTAGAATCAGTCGTGAAGGTTCTACGACTGGAATTTGTAAAAAGTTAAATAAACACGCACACCATATAGTTTTACGTTTTAACGTCGGTCATAATACTGTGATATAGGCACGCTGCGGGGAAAAACTGTAGAATACACTAGAATATGGCAGTGGTATGTGTATTTATTTGCATTTGCTTCCTAGTAAAGCCTTCGTATATCTCCCTACTCAGAACCCCAGCTGCTGAATGTGACGAAACAGTGATCAAAAACAGGAATTCTTCAACCTCAGATAAGCTACAATACCTCTCAGTTACCTCTCACACATCACTACGCAATACCGATCTGTCGCACGCAGCGCAGATACGTGGATGCACTCAACCGTATTATGTTCAGTGGTTTTTTTGTTACTTTTCAAGTCGGTCGATGAGATTCGCAACTCGTTTAACTGGTCTGACAATGTTGTGTTTGTAGAACGTGTTAGCACGGGGGAAAGTGGTCCTTCGGAGGGCATGACCCCTCTGTGTTGTTCTGTGTCAAGTCTTGACAGAGTCGATGGGTTTGAAATGGTCGTCAAAGCTGTTTTTGTAGGAAAACTGAAACCGTATGTCTGGGATGAACGGGAAACGTCGAAATGCCACGGAATGACTGAGCGTCCGATTTCCCCTTCATCTGATGGAAGGCACTTTAACCTTTGGGGTCAAGTTCCTCGAACCTTGACCTCTGAATGGATGTTTTCAGCTGGTGCTATGACAAGAGTTTACTGACGTTCTCAGTAACCAAAGGAACCGAAATATATTGTGAAAGTTCTTAAACCCTTATGAATTGGAGGAGAAAGAGATTACATCAGGCAGTCAAAGAAAGGGCGGGGGGCGTTTTTTGTTTCTTTAAAAATGAATTGTACTACATGTGTCACTCTTATGCATATTTAGACAAATGTATACTTGTAATAACTACACGTAAGCAGAGTTTTCAGAGCGGTCAGCTAACGTAAAAGACATTTTAGGCGGAAGCAAAGCCGTTATCAGTTATCATTTTTTAAAAGGCTGTGAATCACACTTCGTTGTGACCGTTTTTTAAGGCAAGGGTTAATGCATATTATTAAAAAAACAATACAGCTACTGATGTTTCCGATTTTGCACCTCTCCTCGTATCGACACAGGTAAAAACCTGTACAAAGGTTAGTCACAGTCACAGTGAACACAGGTCAGCAGGTAAACACTTAAAATATCAGGAAGTCACTGTTTACTTTTCCCGTTTACCTTTCTGGTTCGTTCCAGTCCGTTCCGCCTGCTCGGAATTCTGGGCTGGTTAACTCGGGTCTCTATATTTCACACGTGCAGCAAAAATACTTCCGTACACATGAACGTTTTCTCATGTAAATACCCTCAGACACAGTTGCAGTCCAGGAACTGTTAATTGTTTCTGCTTCACTGTACAGCTCAGAAACCAGGTAAATAGGTGAGCATGTTAATTCTGCTTTCATTTGTCACGCTGTGACCTCATGAGAACTAACAAAAGGGTTTTTGTCGGGCAACAGCATAATCATAACATTTTTTATAATATATATAAAATATCGAGAATATAAAAACAGGTTCTTTGTTTGGGACTTTGCCTTTTTGAGTTTAGAGTCGAGGCATGGGCCTGTCGTGTGTTGTATGCCAATTATATTATTGCTATGTGAATTCATTCGTTGTAATTTAATGGCAAGGGATCTGTACCTGTAGTCACGCATTCCAATAAATGTACCGCGAATTGTGGCAGTCAACGTTTGGGCTTTAGCGAGAAATTAAGATTAGCATGCTTTCTGTACTGCATATCTAGCTTTGACCCTCAAAAAACGTTACGGTCAACAAATCTGCCTGATCTTTTTTTGTTTGTTTAAACAATGTTATTAATTCAAATATTATGTGCGTTGCTTTGTGTTTGTTTTCAAAGCTTTACACAGCGGAGGAGAGACGCGTCGCTACAATGTATATATTATTAGGCTGTAATGTTTAACCTTTCCGTATGAAACTACATCTACTGCAGTTTAACCGGACAATCACGGCGAAACAAATTATAGCGAAACACAGTGTTAGAAAATGTCTATGGAATGGAACTACCTACGAAGCAATATTTCACCCCAATTCCAAAATTGCGGAGTTGCTTTCTTATAAATGGTGCAGAATTAAAACGCACCAGAACGATCTTTTACAAGCCATGCAAATGGTAGTTATATAATTAAATAAGTCCCTTACCTCTATATGAATCTAAAGCAATGATGCATTTTGGGAAATGAGATACGATCTTTTGGTGATTGAATTTTGTTCAATCACCATGTTGTTTTTCATGTCATGTTCAACTTGTGAACCGTGATGAATTGCATGCCTCGACTTAATCGTTTTTCGGAAGCATCTAATGAAAATACAGAGTCATTTATTCAGAGTTTGCTGATTTTATTGCCATCCAAGTTCCTCTGGAGCACATGTTTTGTATGAGCGACATGTTTCAAAATGCTTTCATGCATAAAGCTTATGAATATATTGACACCGAAGTCTACATAAGCAAAAGTGATTCTTCATCAAAAAAGTTGTTGTTTTTTTTACCTCAGAAGAGTCTTTGTAAGGAAATAATGTTTTTTCCCACTGGCCTTCAGTAGAATTCGTTTATTTGCATGTCGTCTTTCTCCTTCGTAACGGCTGAACGAAGGCATTTCCAGGCATCAAAATGTGCATCGGAAGAAGCCAAAATACTGACTTTTACAATTTGTCTCGCTGTATTGTTTGTTTTGCAGAAAGCAATATGGTCTGTAAAGTTATTTTTAGTGTCTTATGAGATCTTAATCATTTTAATTGAAAAATGTTTTACGTAACCATAAGGTAAAATAAAATACAATAGCTATATTATTGTCGAAAGTTAGTCCAAAATGAGAATTTGTCCAAAACATGTAAATTAGAATCTTAGACGTCAGTTACTCAAATTTTATTAGCAAACCAATATATTTATTTGAAATATCGAATATATTCAGTTCTTAAAATGTAGAAATTATATTCATAGGCGATAAAGGCATTAGTTATTTGAAATTAAGAGTTTATGTCTAAATTTAAGAGAAGATTATCGTTCCCATTTGAAATGGTACCAGAATTAAAACTGTTATTAATAACATAATTAACAATGTGAATCGCTTTTTCATAACCACTATGTTTTTTGTCCATTCTTCGAAATAGTAATAAAGCACTTTACGTGTAACTGTGAAGTATTTTTATTATGTTCTTTAATTGTATAACTATGTACGCCCAGATTGTGTGAAACTGCTAAACCCAAATTTCTAATATGAAAAAATAAACCTGTTTTATCCTTGTTTCTTGCCTGTACATGCATTATTATTGTGTTCTCTTTTGTGAAAACCTAAAACGCAAGTCTGTTTGCTTCCAGTACTTGCTTGCTAAAGAACCGAGAGGAATTTAAAAAGTGTGTAAGAAATATTAAAAAGTCCATTAGTAACCAATAACACAGAAACAACGCAGGTTTGTCACGTTAAAGATAAACCACAAGGGTGAATGACAATTGTCATCGCCAAGTCGGGTCCATATTAGCTGCTTCCACAAGGATTTGCCACTCGACCGGTAAAGAGCAGAGCGTTGATGCTGGACTCGCGGATCAGCACAAGGAAGGGCCTGTTGGCTCTGAATGACTCCCGTAAGGGGTTTAGGGAGCGTCCTTTGGCCACCACTGCTGTGGCAGCAGCAGCTTCACTTCCCTCCTCGTTCACCTGGAGGTTTAGAAAATCAAAAGATTGGCTGAGAAATGTTACTTGCTTTTTTGCTATGCCTTTACAACAACAACTGGATTTTGGAACGATTTGGAATATATCCTACCTCCAGGAAGGCCTTGTGGTAGGCGTCAGAGATGTACAGGTTAGGTCCGTCCCCGACAACCATGCCTGATGTGATACAACATGGGACAAGGTGACGTTATTGTGCGTATTAGCACTCAAAATATTCAGAAACAAATTAGTGGCAAGAAGTTTTGTATCAGGTTCGTCAAGCAAATGCGAAATAAGACAACAAAGACGGAATGCTAATGTAAATGGGAGATATTGGCTTTGTCACAAAGTAAACACACCATTCTTATTTGTAGTAGGTACTGCAGCGAATGTAGAGTCATACCTGGAAGACTGGCGAGCGTTGGATCAAAAAGATCCTCAAGACCCATTTTCTTCAGTTCGTCTTTGAGACTCATGCTGTCCTCGATTCGGAACCGAGGGATCTGCATGACCACCGTGGTCTCCTTCATCGCTTGTAGCCAACCAACGAGTTTTTTGAGGCTCATGTTTGCCACCACCTTTATTGGAAGCAATCGTGCAAGTTACGCATTTCATGTCAGTGGAAGATTTTTTTAGGAAAATGTTTTCATGGACAAACGAAATGACTTACTTCCGACAGAGATGTACCTTCATAGGGTAAAATGAGCACCATTGTGATGTCACCACCGTTGTAGGGCAACTCGAGTATCTTCACTTTGTCTGCCCCTACTGAGGCATATTGGAGCTTTTTCTCTTGGTACATCATGGGTACCGGACAGATGTGCGTCTCGCTAACGTGGAATTCCCCTTTCGTGACGTCTTGCTTGTCAAACTTGTGCTTCCATTGACCCTGGAATGCAAAAATCAGACAAGGTGGATCACGTCTGCAAAAACTGGAAGTCATTGATGAGTTGCGTTCTGTACTCGCACTTTGAAGTAGATTGTGTTGACCAAGACTAATACGGTGTTGGAATCTATGGAACCTTCTGGCAGGGTGTCCTTTATTCTGTTCTCAGTTTTATTGGCAATCCAATCGTTTATCACCATCCTGGAAACCTCAGGTTTCTCCTGCAAGACAAAGCTCAAACATTCAGTACATGTATGAGATGCCTTTCAGTGACACACAGTGACACAACTCTGACCTTAAAATTCAGAGGCAGCATTTTGGCCCCGTAGACCATCTCGCTGATGTGCTGGTAGGTTTCGTTGAAAACAGTGGCTTTGTCTCCGAACAAGCGGTTTGCGGAGATCAGCTCCGTCGTCTCGTGCTTTTTGCGGTAAAGTCGACAATTCAGCTTGGCAAAAAAGAAATGCACTTGATCCGACGTCTTCTCCTTTATCAAATCAAACTGAAACACCTGAATCATCCGAGACAGAGAAGTTGTTGACCTGCATTTTACTGTTAAAGAATCACATTATCTCATCTGTCTTATTTGTGGTGTTGTGACTTGCCCCTTACTTTCATAAGCTGCTCCAGTGTGGTGTTACAAGCCCCGAGCTTTGTCATGGCAAAAGCAGTTGAGATGCTAAGCGGCGACAGGAAGATGTTCTCATCACTGGATTTTCCTTCAGAAAGCTGCTTAAAGAGCGAAAGGGCGAATCGACTGTTGGCTTTGGATAGTTCCAGAACTCGGGGATTTGTGCCAGCTGGGATGTTCTCTGGCACTTGAGTGGGTTCTAGTGCAGCATTTGGGTTGCGGTAGACACACATGGGCTCCAATGGCAGGTCTTTGGGTTTTACATTGCAGATGTCTTTGGCCGCGTGGACCGAACAAAGGGCAAACATCCAGAGAGTCCATATATATTTCAAAAGCTTCATCCTGCCCAAGGTGACTTGAGAACTCGGTCCAGTTCAAGTTGACTAATTTGGAAGAGATTTTTAAAATGAACCCTTGCAGATTTTATTTGAGAAAAGTCCAAAATCAATTAGCAAACAACAATCCTTTCTGTCGTTATTTTTCGTTAAAACTTCTGTAGAATGATCTACGTTTTCCATTTAAAATGACATCACTTGATGTGTATTTAAACTAATATAGCTCGAGTGTACAAGTATTTTTTATTTAAATTACACTTGCTCACGTTTGCAAGACTTTTCATGTCCTTAAGCTATTTTCAAGTTTGTGAAAAGCACTACACCGAAACATAGAACCTTTTTCCATGTTAATATAATAGTCCACGTTAATCTACGATTATGTAATCTGAGCCAAAACGTGAAGGCTAACTTTCTACAACTACAACTCTTCTACCAAAACAGCTTTTTTCTGTTCAGCCGATTTGCTGCTTTATTAAACGCTGTGTATTGTCCACTTACCTGATGCGTTGTTAGTTCCGTTTTTAAAAAACTTGTACTGGACTGTGTTCTACAAAACAACAGTAAACAACTGATCTCTGACCAGGTCAGTGGCCTCGGGAATACTGAAGAGACTAGAGATTTACTTAGACCAACCTTTGAGCTATTGATTATTGTGGTTTTGTTGGTCATTAGACTGATTTATAACGTGGAATCAGAGTCAAACGATTATTGTTAAAAACAACAGTTTCGATGCAATGTAACAGCAAATACTTTTTAATGCTTGAGCTCATTTTATTTTTTACCAGTAGTTCTGTTAATGTCCTTTGGTTAGTAATAAAAAGCCACTGTCTAAAACTAGTGGTTGTGTAAATTTATTTGCAAGAAAGACCAACAACAAATGGTTTACAATATCATTTAATCATAATCCATGCCAGAATCACTGTTGCACATAAAATACATTTTTTTTTAAATAATTTCAAGTGGCTTTTTGATATCTAATTCAAAAATCCAGTTAGTAATACCCCTGCACTCGTAATGAAGAACAGCAATTGTATTATACAAAAACGCAATCCGAAATTTCACACAGTGAATTCTTGTACAAAGAGAAAAAGGTATTATAACTACATCCACATTGGAGAAAAATAACTAAACATTCCATACTGGAGTATAATTTACAAACGTGTGTTTTCATATTCGGGCTGAAGATAAAATGTACCTTAATTTAAGAAGTCTATCATGAGAAAACACAGGAAAAATCATCCAAATCAATTACATTTCCCAATATTAGGAATCATGGTGGTAAGACAACAATGCAACCACCCATTTAACAAAATAGTCAACATATGAGTTCAAGCAGTGTGTATGTTTAAGTGGAAAACAAATCAATACTCGCATTACACAAACCAGAACACACATACACACACACACATATATGCACAGTCCATCATTCATTTCAAAACTACATCCTACAGCTATAAGCTAAAACACTAAAGCATGTATTTGTGCACAACCCTTATGCTAACATTGCGACTTAAAAAAAAAGTTGAAATTTTCCGAAATCTCTGCTTACGTACGTGTGTGCAATGTATACTTTTCCTGGAGATCGGGGAACATTGTGTGTATCATAAATCATTTATCTTTGAGGAAAAATAAATCATACTCTAGTCAAATTTTTAACCATTCAAATTATAAATCTTTTTAGGTTTACAATGCGTGGCGCTAATTAACGCTACGTTCAAATTTTAAAAGTCTACAAAGTCAACAAATACAAGTCAATGAGTTCCAGTGATAGAACATTTTGTTTTTAATTGGACTGAACATAAATACGACATTGTTTTTTATGGGTGAATCTTTCAGGAAACAATATATATTTAGCATAAAAAAATGAAGTATATCCTCATGTACTTGATTCCAAGGTACATTTTTCGCATGAACAAGAATTGTGAGAAAACATGATTTATTTCCTTAACACAAAATTTCAAATTCTCTTTATTTTCTCGCAGGTTTTGTAACATTCACCCATTTTGCTAACTGTTTTGGTTCACTTTTTAAATCAGAGGTGACCCCCATTGGCTCATGGGGAGATCATGTTGCTTTGCAACTATATATTAAAAGTGGTTGTACATTTCCAAATGGCTGACATCAAATACATTATTTCAACACTACAGTAAACCGAGGGCTTCCGCGAGAGCGCGGCTATTAACATCTGCGGTCTCGGTTAGATACAAACAAACCGTCTACATGACATCATGTCTGAATATATACCTGTATCGACAAACCTCCTATGACATCACGAAACATGATGTAAATATGACGTTGAATATTCCATGATATTCCCCACAGTTAAGACTTCAAAATTCAACATAAGACATAAACGGGCTACTCTTGTCCCCCCTTATCCGATACAGGCGTTAACATCAAAAAAAGACAGAACCATCACCATCGCTATGAAACACGCTTAAATACGCAAGTCCACCACTTGCATGAAGATACACAAAATGGCTACAAAACAACAAATGGCCTGGCATTCATTTCCTTTATCTCAGAAAGGATAGGCAGTACTCAGCTGGCGGTCTGAAAGCCTGCAGGTTTGAAGAGATCATTTAATATAAATGCTGATTTTAGGAGACTGAGAGGATTGGAAATATTATGAATAAAGATGCTTTGGCTACATCTATATACCCAACACATGAATATATGCATCAAGGCACGGTACTGATGTGTTCAAGTCTCGAAGCTGCGGGTGACGAGAGTCTGCGACGGGGGAAAAAAGACGCGCGCGTCCAAATATACAGAAAATCAACCCTGAGAGAAAGACAGGCGTTTCTTTATTTAGAAAACGAAGTTGAAGATGTCGTTACCCAAGTGGACATAGAAATCGCACAGGAAACAAATTCCCAAATAAAATCCTCATGCCAACACAATTACCAATAAACTATCAAAACCATCAACAAAGAGCTCCTTTTTCTGTTTCATTCTGGGTAAATCTGCGCAGTTCTACGTTTGTTATCTAAACGAAGTCGTAATATCCAATCTTAACGATTGCTTAAATGTCGAAAGCTCCAACCAAAGCCGTAACACCATAACAACGATAACGAAACAATGAAAATAACAACATTAGCAAGTCCAGGTTCCACCAAAATAGGTGCTGTTGTGATAAGATGTCTCAAGAGACGATTATATACATGCAGAAATCAAATAAAAATAAACTACTCTTCAACTTCGAGCTAAATCGCACAAGCTTCGTAAGTGATGACAGCTCACCACCAAGGAAGAAATCTATACGGAAGAATGCAAGTTCGAGTATTTGAGTATTTCGTACAAATCTACGGCATTGTTAATCATAGGATCACTAGCGGAAGAAAATATGACGCAAGTGTACTTTACCAATAACAGTCAGTTTTAATGCTAATCACTGCGTTCATTCACGCTCAAAACCAGATCACAAATGTTTTGTTTTTTAAATATTTTGGATAATTTAATTTGAGAAATTAAATTGACAAAATTTAACAGTGAGGGAAAGTTTATATTATAATTAGTATTTCATACCCATCAACATTGTATAGCTATATTTTTGGCTGTCTGAATTGCGCAAAATGTTACACCAACAAAAACAGATTTAAGCTGAGCTATACAATAGACCCGATGCTCAAAGTTCTCTCTGCCTCTGATATGCGTGATGTTGAGAGGTGAGGCCTGTATGGGGAATTCGATTGAACCTGCCCATCAAAACAACATTTCCTCAAACTTCAAAGTATTCAAAAGCTGAATTAAACATCACGGGTTACCTTTAAGAAACAGTGCGTAAAAAAACCCCCCACACAAACTATGGGCTACGGAAAGCACCTGTTGTTCTGGAGATCATAATTTCATTCCATAATTCCATAGTGAAGTGACCGGGCAGATATTACATATGCATTCTTAAAACAGAATGTATCCATGTTATCATAACGATCCTCTTTCCATCCTCAGGATGGAAAACGTTAACTATGCGGATGTGCGGCAAAAAATATTTTTTATTTTTTTTGCTGCATTTTGCCATGAAGTTATAAAGAAAGACCTTGATCCTTTATTTTCAAAATCCTTCCTGAGGACAGTAGTAACAATTCGTCATAGGAGGCAGGGAGGGGCAATCGAATTCCCCTAGCCAGTCGAACAAACAGTGCAATAAAAAAATAAGGGTGTTATTAAAATTTGAACAGGCTTTTGGGTTTGTGGGTGTAAACGGAATTAAGGGTCGCTTTAGTGAGCTCTTGAGTTTCACGAGCACAAATCGTAACAATGAGTTTTGCAACAATCAAAGAGCCAAATAAATTTTGTAGCTGTTGGATGAATGGCAGGTGTGTTAAACTGATTCTGAAATCGCTCTGAACGCTGTAAACAGAAGCGTGAACTTTACATAGAACAGTAAAGCCACTACCAAAATGTAGCATGATAAAAACCCACGATAGTGGAATTTCCAAAATCTAGCGATCATTATACATCACAACTGAGATCGTCATTACTGTCGACCTGATGTCACCTGATATAAACGTCTGAGTTTATTTTTAATTCACTCTGATTTACAAGGCAATGAAAAAGGCTCGTCTCAGGAAAAGGTAGTTCACAGGATTTTTAAAAGGATGAAAACGCTCAACAGCAGATACTGCTGTGAGGAAATTTGGGAAAGGGAATTAAGGTGGGATTGTGCTAGTCCGTTGAGGCTCATGCGCTGGGAATCCTGACAGACTCCGCCCACATTTACAAGACAGGAAGAGAAACTCAGTACAACTGGTGACGCAGCGTGCGTTGGACAACGTAATCTTGGAGGGTGATGTAGTACAATGTTCCTGATGAGTTACCATGGGGTCGAGGAGCCAGCTGGTTACCCGGAGCGGGTTGTTGGTGGTGGATGGAGAAGCTGAGGTTAGGAAGGGCCGTCTAGGAGTGGACGACTCCGTTTTGGGGCAGATCCTGGTTGACCTGCTCTGATGACAAACTGAGAGAAGACGTCTTGCTGGTCAGGGACGACATGCTGCTGCTGATGAAGCTGCAGTCCTGTGGCAGACCCGCGGAGCTGTTGGAGGCCTCGCTTTAAACGAAGACAATGCGACTTATTGAGACGTGCATTACATAGCAACTTCCTCTCCTGCAGTGGTATAAATAGTCTCGTTTTCTAAAATAACCCTGACTGAGAGAAGCAGCTCTTTATCTGGGTCATGTTAAATATATCTGGGTCATATCTCACCTCGTAATTAAAAGGAAAATTATTCATTTTGCATACAATGCAAGACCAAACAATGTTTTTTTTTTACTATTTTCTTGTCATGAAAAATTATGTCATAAATGATGCAAATATGGCCTTTATTTTGATTTGAACTTTTCTGACGAATGTTTTGAAAGATGCCTGTGAGATTCGTGCTACTGTGCTTCACCTGCGAGTCGGTGGATGTTCCTCTCTCTTCAGAGCGCGCTCAGCTTGACCGTTCTCCGCCGAGACCAGCTTGTACTTGCCATCGTGGCTCTCCTACGGGAAAAGGGACTCAAAATTAGGCGCACAAATGTAAATGATATGCAAGACCACTGAGTGAACAGATGTATGGAACTGTCCCATGAATTTAATACTGAATCAAAGAAAACGACTCTTCAAAATGACCTTGGTTAAAAATGGATTTTCTGCTCAGGAAATGGTCGTGGCCTCATAAATCATTCACACGTGAGTATATTAATTATGAATAATTAATGTGCGGCGTATAAATTGCGAGTGTCACTGACCATGGCTCTCTCCTGTGTCCTCTTCCCTATCTCTCTCTCCACCTGCCGAAGCTCAAGACTCAGCTGATCGCTCGACAGACTCCCAGTGGACCAGTCCGCTCCAGCGCTCTGGTTCTGAGAGATAGAGCGAGGTAGAGGGACAGTGAGAGTGAGACAGAAAGAGAGGAAGAGATAAGAGAGAGTGAGAAAGAGCGAGAGAATGAGTGAGAAAGTGAGAGAAGAGAGAGACAGTCTTTAGTTATATTGAGGCTAGAGGGATTACTTAATGTTTGGAATGCCGAAACATTCATTCAGGCATCCAAACTTTTCCGGAGAATGTTAAAAAATTCCATGGAATTCTGCAATACATTTCTGCAGTTCGGGTTGATATTTTCCATGTTGTGTCATTTTGTCACAGTGAAATTGTTCTTGATATATTTATGAAGATGGTTGAAATTCTGACCTCTGTGCTGCTGTTGTGTGTCTGCTGGCTGATCTGCTGGTTGACCTGCTGGAGCTCCATCCTCAGCTGCTCTCTCGCACTGGAACTGAAGCACCAGAGCCAAACCTCATTACATGTGTCACTTACAGTAGTAAACCAGTCTACAGTATTGAGCTGTAACATACCGCTCACTGAAGTGCCCGTGAGACATCTGGTGCTGCTGGTACGAGTCTGCGCTCCATCCGCTGTGATTGCCATACGTGTAGTCTGCCAAACCACACAGAGTGTTAGCACACAAACCAAATCCTGCTCAGACACAAAAGAAGATATTTTGAAGGGTTTTGTGTCCATACACTGGAAGTCAAAGGGTGCCACTGTTGTTTGGTTACCAACGTACTTCAAAATATCTTCTTTTGTGTGCAACAAAGTCAAACAAGCTGGAATACACAAAGCCTCAAAATAAAGGCGGAGTTTACCAGCAGAAGCTGAATGCTTGGCCGGGTTTGGCAGAGGTGGCATGGGACTGTTTGGCGGGTAGCCTGGTTTGGACGTCCGCGAGATGGCTCCGAAGCGAGAAACAGTCGGCAGGGAGCCGAAGGGAATGATGGGGTCGTCGTCTTTGGCGTCTGCCGCTCGGCGCTGAAGCTCCAAGCCGTGAGGTCTGAGGCCTTTCCCTCGGTCTGCGTTTGCCTGGGAGAACTTCAGAAACACACAGAATTGAGCAAATGTAGTTTTACTGCCAAAGAACTGTCGTTTGAACATACGTTATAATATTTCATATTTAATTCTCATTCCTTGGTTCACTCTGAAACAGCTTTATGTAAATGTATCACTGTATTACTATGTATTACTAGTACAAATGTATTACTAGTTCAGATTTTTAAGAAATGTCAATCAAAACTTAACGTTGTATAACGCTGAACCATTAAACTCTGTTACAGTCATGGCAAAAAATATCGGGACCCTTGCAGTTCTGTCAGAAAATGCGACCCTTCTCTCAGAAAATTTTTGGTACTTTTTTTTTTCTTTGGAATTGAAGAAAAATTGCATTGCATTCCAATTGCATTGGAACATCACAAAAAAAAAACAGAGAAGAAAAGTCAAATCTGATACCGTTTCACACAGTCAAGGCATTCAGTGCCAGAAGAAGCAAAGCAACCCCAAAACATCTTTGAAGACGCTCCACCATGTTTGACTGTAGGGACTGTGTTCTTGTCTTTGAAGGGCCTCATTTCTTTTTCTGTAAACAATGCCATGATGTCCTTCATCAAAAAGCTCTACTTTTGTCTCATCTGTCCACAGTACGTTCTCCCAGAAGGATTGTGGTTCTCTCACATAAGTTTTGGCAAACTCCAGCAAACTTTTTTATGCCTTTGTGTCAGCAGTGATATCCTCCTGGGTCTCCTACAATAGAGTCCCTCCTCATTCAGATGGTGACGGATAATGTGAGCTGACACTGTTGTACTCTGTGTCTGCAGATCAGCTTGAATTTGTTTGGGAGTTAATCGCGGTTCTTTAGCACCATTCAAACAATCCTTCGTTTTCATTGTATTTATTAATTTTGCTCTTCTGTTCACGTCCAGGGAGGTTAGCTACAGTGCCATGGGCTGTAAACCTCTTGATGATATTGTACACAGTAGACACAGGAACATTAAGATCTTTGAAGATGAATTTGTAGCCCTGAGACTGTCCATGTTTTCCCACAATTATTTCTCTCAAATCCACAGATAACTCTTCACACTTCAGTGTGACACACAACACAAAGGTTGAGTCAACTTTTCTCCATTGTAACTGGTTGCAAGTGTGATCACTATATTACACCTGTTACTTGCCACAGGCGTGACTAAATACAAAATTATAGGAGCATCAAATGCTTGAAAAGCAATTATTTCTTACATTTTTGACAAGGTGCCAATCATTTTGTCCAGTCAATTTTTGAGTTCTGTGTGAAATTGTATCAAGTTTGACTTATTTTGTGTTGTTCCAGTGCAAACACAAACAATAAGCATGTGAATGCCAAAACATTTGCAATTGTGACAGAATTGCGAGGGTGCCGATATGTTTGGCCATGACTATCTTTTGTAACATATTTGGTCTTTGGTTAGTCAACAGCAAGATTAGTACCAAGTGGACAGAATAAACATTGATAACCTTTAGTTTTGAAACACCCACTAAAAGATTTCAGAAAGTATGACAAAACCTTCTTAACGTCAGATTCATAACTATGGCTTGGCTCCATCTTTAAATATATTCGTTATTTTGACAGCTTAAAGTCAGCGCAATTCTCAAGCTGTATGATTTGTGCAGGGAAAGATACGCAGTTACACAAAGAGTCTGGCAGGGAAACACCAAACGCACACAGAGATGCCAAACTCACCTCCACTGAGTTCCTGTTCTCTTTGGATTTCATATCTTTGCTGCCGATGTAGGACCCAAAGGTGTCGCACGACCAAGGCGAATACGGGGCGGTGTAGTCTGGCTCTCGAAAATGTCCGAACCCGTACGAGTTCTCCTCCATGTACTGCAAATGTTTCAGAATGTGTTACCTTGGGCTCACCCTCAGGTTATGTATGGGAGAAATATTTTTTGCGTGGCTTACATGACTTTGTCCCCTCGTGTCCTGGGGGTAGCTGGGGTCGTACGAGTGCGTGAGGGAGGACGTGGAGCCGAAGGGTGGAGGAGAGATGACCTTCCTTTCCTCCAGCTGGTTTATGATTTCCTGTCTGCGGCGGTGCAGATAGTCTAGAGAGGTTTGTGCATGACTGTAGGCACTCTGTGGACAGACAGAGGACACAATACCGGTACAAATGTATTATAAATCAGTCTATTAAGATTTGCTACATCACTGTGTAGGCTACACTAATTTCCCTTGCACTATGTTTAAACACATTCTGAACAAAGCTTTCAATTGCTGTTGCCTGTGTTAAAAGCACTATCATAACGCTAAGGTGTTGTGGCTCGTTGCTAGGGTGTTGCTATGTGGTTTAAAAGGTGTTCTATGTGGTTTGCAGTTTGTTATGCTGTTGCTAGGGGGTTGTTACTTACTAGCCCAAGTTAAAAAAACGAGTCTTTGTGGTATTGTGGGCCCTGGATGGCGACTACATACATAGTACATACAATGTACTATGAATTTTTAACCTAATTTACAAGATAAGAACATAAGTATAAACTGGTATATTTAACACCCGTCCGTCTCTTACCCTGTGATAATTCCTGATCTGATTCGAGTGGTTATAGTTTTCTGAGGCGTATGATTCCTGAAGGTATGAGGAAGCTGAGTTTTGGGGTGGGGGGGCATCCAAGGGAGCCGGGCTCCTCCTCACCAGCTCCTCTCGTGGAAGGAACGTTTGGGGATGGCCGTGGCCAGAGTAGGCGGGGTGGCGGCGGCTGTCGTGGTGGGAAGGGTATCCATAATGGGAGCTGGAGGAGGGGTTGGAATACTGGCGTTCCGAGGCGTAAGAACCGGGATAAGGGTCCTGATAAGGCGGCATACCTGGATCCAGGGGCGGGGCAGGGAGGTGGGCATAGCGTTGGTGGGCGTGGTGATGGGGGTATGGATTACCTGTTGAAATGAGGAAAAAGGAAGACTTAACATTTTTAAACACCATAACTGACCTCCAGTAAACGTACTGCAGAGCGTAACATGTTTCAGTGTGATTTAAAGAACAACAGTTTTTATACCTGCAGGGTACTGGGAGGGTTCGTACTGGGTGGAGGGTGGTGGCGCTCTGGTCTCGGGGTAGTACAGCTCGGCCTGGTGGGGTGGACACGTGTGAGGACCTCTAGGAACTGAGGACATGTGCTTCTGTCCAACCACACCATCACCCACCATCCTGGGGTGGGAACTTAAGGGCATTCCTGGTTTTGGGATAGACTCCAACCTGCAAAATAAATAAATAAATATATGCGTTTAAATTGCGCCCACTGATGAATTTAAAGAATGCTGTTTTAAACTAGCGTAGATACACCTGCACATAAATGCCTGGCGTATAATAAATTCAATTACAAAATTTTGAAATGGCAGACAGTCGTAATAAAAAAGTTCCCCTTCCGAAACCAGAGAGCAAATTTACGGTTATTGTGCTCAGTTGTTTTGTGATGTAGAAACAATGGTCAATAAATAAACTCACAAGTCTGGAGGCGAGCCTGGGGCACTAATGCTCCCAGAGTCCATGTTTCCTGGCTTGTGAGGTGGGTCGTTAAACGGGTCAGAGCCTCTGGAAACCAGGTGGGCTAGCGTGGAGCCGGGGCCTGCCGCTAGAATGCCGTTGGTGATGGAGGCGGACTTGCGCGGGACCCCCTCCATCACGGAGCTCTCCTCGGGCAACAGACCTGAGGTGAGGTCCATCTCGTTCAGCTGGGTCAGGGATTGGCTGAGCTGACGACGCATCCCCAAACGTTTATTCATCTTACGGTACCTGTCGTGAAAGAGGAGCGGGTGAGGCTAATGCTAACGCAAGGCTAACACAGGACGGTAGTTTGCGATTAGATGTCACTCACTTCTCCAGTTCTTCCTGCGAGTGGGCGAACGTGCAGCTTGCTCCGCGAGGACACCCGCCTTTCTGCTTCATGTCCCGGCACATGTAGGTCTTGTACTTGCTGTGCTGGGGTGGCTGTGAGACAGGAGAGAGGTTTGAGTGGGTGTGGTCTGTGTAGGAGTGGGTGTGGCCTGTGAAGGAGGGGCGGTGTTCACTGACCTGCTGCTGATCGCATCCTTTTTTGCTGTGGTTCTGGATGAAATCCACCAGGCCGTGGACCACCGTACGCACCGCCTCCAGCCCTTTGGCTAGCTGCTCCCATGTGGGTGCTGGGGCATCTATTGGTGTAAAAACCCCAAAGTAAATATAAATATCTTTTGTTGTTTTAAACGAATGCTTGTTTTCTTTTCTAAGTCATCTCAAAATCATTTTAAATCTTTTTTTTAATTTTATATCTTAAAATTTCGAGTAGACTCTATAAATATTTGAAGTTACGCAGCGTGTTTTGCTATTTTTGTGGAACTGGATATTTCTGAGGACATCCTAACAATGACAGTGAACCGTTAGGAATACAACTTGCTGTTTAAATAAGATTTAACACTTATGACAGACTTATAAAAACATGACTGTGTGTGTGTGTGTGTTGACCTGGACTGGGGTCTATATCAGCCAGTCTCTCCAGGTGAGGCCTGAGATGGTTCAGGTTAGCCGGATCTCCGGTTCTCTGCAGGGCTATGGTGAGTTCCTGCACGCTCTGAGCAAAGGATGCCGGCGTCTGTAACTGATACACACGCACGCTCACATGAACGCTCATTATATAACTGTTCTAATGCGCGATAACGTTTCATTTCTCTACGCCCTGAAGCTGCTTTACAGGGAGGAGTTTGCTGTTAGACAACACAAACATACTAGGTGGTTCCCTGGTTTCGTTTTTACACAGACCTGTTTTGAAAAACCTGACACCTCCTAGTGAGATTAAAAAACATCTGAAAACAATGCGAACGAGATAAAATAATCCTATAATTACCAAAAAATATGCAATTGTGACTCATCTGTAAATATTTGGTGTCTCTTTTAGTTTTAACGTAATAAAACTGAATTACGTAGGTTTATTACGTCATAAGCTTACCTACGTACCAAAAATAATAAACGAATAATAACAATAACGTTGCGGACCAGTCATACCTTATCTATAATGGACTGCATGTGGGATTTGTGGGACTGGTCTCCGTACAGCAGGGAGGACCACTGGTCAGGAGCGATCCGCAGGCCGCCCTCCATAGCGATCTGAACGATCTGAGAGTCGTGTTCTCTCCGCAGAGCCTCGTACGTGCGGAACTCCTCCTTCAGCTGCATGAGAGAGGAGTCCTCATCGCGCTTCGTCACCTGGCGATAAAACAGACACACTTAAGAAAATATTCATGAAGACGCGTCAGTAATGCAAAGAAAGTGCAGCGGCACCTTGAAGCAGGAGGCCCGGTACAGCAGCTGCACCACATGCCCAATGCTGGTCTTTGAGGCCTGAGGAAAACGAGGTTCGAGTCTCTGGACCACAAACAGCACCAGAACCTTCCGCGAGAGGGCGGAGCCATCTTCCAGAGCAAGCAGGACAAGCTTCAGTGCCTCTTCCTGCATGGCTGCGGAGCATGAGCGAAAACCGTTTCCATTAGCGCGTGCGAATAATTTCAACAGGTAAAGATTACGAAGGTTAAAAAATATTACCAGGGCCCAGAAACTGGCAGCCCCGGGCTCTGACGGCCGCCCACAGGTTGGAGGAGAGTTGCTGGGGGTTCTGGTGCTGGAGGATGAGCTCGGTGACAGTACGCTCGCCCAGAGACCGGGCCGCCCGCATGGCTCTGATCCGGCCCTCCTCCTCTACTAGCTGGCAGTGGACCAGGGTCACCAGTTTCCTCTGCATGGGTCGACTGAGCACGCTCTGAGCGGCACCATTCTGCACTGCACCTGCTCGGGTGAAGACCAATCAGGATTAAGCATTCACGCGAGGCCTGCTCACACCATCTGATCTGACTACGTTTCCATTCACACACACGTCTGCTGTAAACCGATTCTGTTCGATCTTGATTCAGTTATGACATCATCACGCATCGGAATGTGTAGCATCATGCCGTGTGTTTGGGAAAGTGTATCGGATGCGTTCCGAACGATTTCAGAAACAATTTGTACTGCATTAGCAGAGGCGAATTACAAGTCTTAGATTGCTCGAAAAAAATCGACAAAGAATTCGCTTTTGTAACGTGGCTTCAGACGTGGATCAATTATGTAAATAAAGCAGCAATCCACTGTTTTTATGATGAACTGTGTTATTATGAAGTCATCACTGAACAGGTGTAAATGTGGTCATGTGGATGTTCTAGATGAAGATGTGGGGAACCTTTGGTGTTGCTCAAGGGTTTGAGGTAGAGGGCCAGGTCCTCCACACACGTACGACACTCCTCATAGTTCTCAATGTCCTCCGCAGCTGTCAGTAACGAGACCGGTGGGGGTTTTGAAACCTGCAAGAGAGGAACCGAAATTAATCTAACTTTCATACCAAAATAAATCCTGCTACACAGAAACATGGTTCACTCAAACCCAAAGATCGTTCTCCTACCCCTAAAGATCGTTCTTGTTCCTTATGCAACTATAAATAGTTCACATAAGAAACAAACATTGTTCTTGTACACCTAAAGATAATTCAGTACACCTACAGATAGTTCTCATACCATTAAAGATTACATTTGTGCACCTAAATATAGTCCTTTACATGTCTAGAAATAATTGTCGTACCCACAGCACCTTGTTTGCATTCCTCACATATCTGGGCAGAACAAAAGAGCTTTTGATGGGGCTGTTCTCATTCTTTGATGTTCTTCCCTATACATGTGAGACATGTTCACACTGACAGACAGCAGTGGTTCTCATACTAACATGCACGTTTCCAACAAACACAAAAAGAGGAACCACTGTTAAATCCACTAGGGAGACACAGGCGTGTATGTGTGTTTGCGTAGAATGGGGGATGTTTACAAATACTGGATGATGACGTTGATTAAACGTTTCTTTCTGCTTCTCACTAGGCTGTTTGAGTAAGCAGCGTGTGTGTGTGTGTGTGTGTGTGAACCAGGTTCCCTTTATGCAGCCCACAATGAATCAGCATCTATCTAGATGAATATCCATACAAACTTGCGGCTAAGTCAGCAGTCATGCAATCACACGCTTTTGCGCGTCATGTTGCTATCCAACCGGACCAGAACGACTGCACGTTCATCTTTAGAAACACAACACCTTGTGATCTACCGAATACCGACTCCACCTTTACATCTCGCTCCTGACACGTTTCGCATGTTGCAAACGCGCGTTCATGCGGTTAGCGCGCTGACAAACGTGGTCCACCTTAACTATGGCTGCTGCATTGTTTGCGCGCCCAAAGCAGCCTGGTATTTTTAGCTATTTGCTTTATGATGCGATGGTTATCGCTGTCATTTGGAAAGGAAAGTGAGTGTATTGTTTAAATAACAGGGAAGTGTTGTAGTTCTACTTCCTGTTGTAGTTCTACACGCCTTTTTAAAAATGCAAAGCATCCATATAAGGGAAACAAAGTTGATTAAAAAACAACTTCCTTGGTACAGAGTGAACTTTCCCTCACCTGTTTAGGCTAATGTTTCATATGCCTTCCTAAACTGATCTGGGGTCAGCGCCAGGGTTATCATCAATAAAACTGAAACTATTAATAAACATTTCTGTCAACTGAAATAAAGCTAAAATAAAGTAAAATATTGACCTAAATAGTAGTTGAAAATTGTAGACAATTTTCAGTTTTTCAGCGACATTTCTAATGGTGAAACGCTTTATCTCTAAATAAAAACTAAACTTAAACTGAAATGCAATTAAATTAAAATAAAAAAATTATGAATTGTTCAAATATAATTGCGAACAATTACATTAAAACGAACGTGCAAACTAAAGATAAATAAAAGCTACACCCAAATATGAATAGAACTACAATGAAAACTAAAATGACGTCTTCGCTCACCTCTCCGCTGACGAGCTGCAGCAGCGCGGTGTTGACGGGCAGCTGTTCGATGTCGGTGTTGATGGCCGTCTGGTCGAAGGGACAGGCCTTGCGATGCAGTTTGTTCAGACACGTTTTGCACACGGTGTGGCCGCAGCCCAGACTAATGGGTTTGCGCTGGTTCTCCTCGAACGTTTGTGTGCAAATGGGACACAACAGAAACTCGGTCCATTGCGGCGCTTGCACGGGCATTGTGACGAAGCGCAGTCGACGATGCACCCGTTCTCAAGTTTGTCGCTTATTGCTGCAGTTCTTGCATTTGTCTTTAGATGCGTTTTGTGCAAAACTCTATGGCAAGTGCTACAGGTTCCACTGGAACCAATAATGTTCTTCCAAAGATCAGAGTCCTTAAATGTTTTCTGGCATTGCGGGTGTTCAGCACATTGTGTGAAAAACATAACCTGCAGGACAAACACAAACAAACGTTAATCACTTCAACAATCTTTTCTTCAATTACATCAACAAACACCAAATGAACTTATTCTACCCTTTGTGAAAGTCAACAGTGTGAGTTTTGTTTTTGTCTGTGTACATAATAAATCTTTAAAAAAAAGCATTTTATACAAACATTAAACTTGAGTCAAATAAATCCTTTATCATAAACCCATTGTTACATAACTTGTTGCCTTGAATTTTAACCAAATTTCAAAACTATAATAATTACGCTTCAAAAACATGTTTATATAAACCTAAACATCTGTTACCTTTTTACATGCATTTTTAAAACTTACATGCATTTAAGATATAAGGAAAATATTTATATTCGTATATTTGCCATTAATTATTAATCTAAAATTATGCCTAAAAAGTACAACAACAAAAAATGAAACCAGAAGGAATACATTATACATCAGATATTACAAACCCAGCAAACACGTTTTTAACTCGGCAAACACATCCTTATCAGTTACTGATCCATGCACAACTAGAACTAGTTTCAGTTATTTTGGTATTAATGTATGCTAACCAGCTTTTTGGCTGGGGATACA
>JAZGTJ010007787.1:0-22167 GCA_036877575.1 Botia almorhae | reverse complement strand
AGACCTCTCAAAGGTCAAAGTTTACCCTCTGGTCCTTTTTTAGGTGGCACTGTAATTTTTTCCCTTTGTGTTTGCAATTTAACTATGTGATTGCATTTACAACATGCACAAAGACAGAAACAGACAGAGGTACATGGAGGTCATCCCATGTCCTCATACTATCTCTATAAGGCCACTCGCACCAACACTGACACAATGCCAATGAGATAGAGACAGGACAAGAGAGAGAGAGAGACAATGTGTGTGTGAGAGAGAAAGAGAGAGAATTGGGTCAGTTCTGGCATACTACCACAATAGCTGGGTATTGATGTGCCATATATGGTAGAGACCAGCCAATTTCCTACTGACCAGCATGAGTGCAGACGGTCACCTTGAACGCTGTGGAATCAAGGGTGGATGTGGACCACCTCCATCATTGTGGTTTCACAGATATGTAACAATAATTTCCTCAACTTCTCATTATTCCACCACACAGACTCAGCATTCTGTTTCTGAGGTATACAAAGGTGTAACACAAAAGAGGTGCAAACACAAAACAAGAAGCTGTAGGTCAGCAAAGAAGAAAATGGATGCAGTCTGCATTAGAAGTGAAGGGCTCACTCCTTTATTAATGTAGGCATTGTCTGGCATTATGTGCTGTAAACCCTTCTGGTAAATTACTTGCTTTAAAGCCTAACCAAGAATGACTTGATAAGTTTTCAATGCCGAGCAATTTTCAATGCCAAGCAATTTCCTTGTTCAGTGTGTTGCTGTACTTGACAAATATTAACACCGTTGCAATATTAACACCTTGACTTTTGCTGCTAGTTTTAAAAAAAGAACTTTTGCAAAACTTTCAGTTTTGATTTCACAAGATCTTGAGTTGTTTGTTTACCTTCATATAAGTTTACCAAGGCGGTACTGAAAACAAAGCAACTGACAAAATGGAGCTTGTCTTGCCTTGTAGCAGCTGGCTAGGATGGAGATTAGAATAGAAGGGATTGCTCGTCAATTATAGAAATAGATGACATAATTGAAATATGTATAAAAATTCATGATGTTAGTTTAGCACAGTTCCCCAGCTTAACAGAAAGCTTTTTCCAAAGACAATTAAATATGAACTCTAGTTATGAAAGCTGGCAGTCAGTACAGAGTAAAATATCACAATCATCTCTTACACAATCATGTACTGTTTAAGAAGAATAAAGGCTTTATGTGTATGATGTTTCTTTAACGTGTGAAATATCAGCCTCAAAGCTGTTTTTGTTACTGATACCTCATTTAAATGTTTATTTTTCCATTGAAGCTGAAACATTTGTTATTTTTATTTTTTATTTTAGTTTTACAACACTAAACTTTAGGGATGTTCCCTAGAAATTAACTGATAGGCTACTTGCTGATTCCCACTGACAATTGTATTGCATTGCCAGTTTGATTGACACACACATTATCTAAATTAGATAAACACAATCTAGCTGGCTAACTTCCCTTTGAGCCATGACACTTACAATGCCCTGCAGATAGAGTAAGAACCCCCATAATATGTTTCTTTGTTATCTTTCAAAGGCAGACTGACCTTGAGTTTTTCACTTGGTCAATATCATTGAACCTGGAGCTGCCACTAAAAGCCAATGTCATGCGTTGCCTCTAGCAACCTGTGTAAAGTAGCGAGGGTCAGTGAGGCATCACCTTCCGAAATCTGCCTGAATTGCGATTGGCCCAGCATGGAATTCCACCTGTGATATCTTTAATTTATTCCTATTTAGAATGTGAGCTCTTTTCATAACCCAGAAATGCAAATATGTATGCAAATATGTATGTACGTATGAATGTACAGTGTGTCTGTTTTCTCTAATGATGCAGACTCTTGTACAGATTTTGCTGTTTTGTTTGAGTGGTTCAGTTATTTCACATGTTGTGGTCAGTATGTGGGCATGGTTGAAAATTTTATGGTTGAAAAGTGGATGAAAAGCTTAGCCTGTCTGACCTACTTCTGCCCTGGCCCTGACCACAGCATCACTTCATTACCAAAGCCAACAGGAGATTTTGAAATACTCTTTAGATGCCATGATTGGAATCCAATGTGAGGTACACACTAAACCAGTATATTCTTTCTTTCTTTCTTTCCCTCTCTCTTTCTTTATTTCTTCCAAAAATGACTGAATTACTGAAAAATGTAAAGATAGCTAAGCTAGGAATAAACGAAATGATTGACAGTATCACGCAGTTGGGTTTCCATAAATCTTTCATTCCCTCCACCTTTTTCTCTGCATTTCCTTAATTATTTATTTCCCAGAATACGTCTAGACTCAGTCCAAATTCGAGCTGTATTGTGAGCGCATCTGTACTGATAAGAGCACAAATCGTCGGAAAGAACGGGAGGAAGTTCCCGTAGTAATCATCTCGAGTTATTCATAAAATCATTTGTGTCTTTGGACTGTAATTAGTAATGCTAATTTGGCAGCATTAGGGATTGGCGTCTATGCGAAATTATTCTCATTTAAAGGGAAGTGTTTGAGCGGTACGGCGCGGGAGGGGAGACACTCAGGCGCTCAAGACTTCCGATATCAGCCAGGGTGAAGTGCTGATAGCCGCCTTACCGGCCGGGAATATAATGTCCTTATGTCGAGGAGTTGTTGTTGCTATAGTGATGGATGAATTGAGCATTAATAGAACCGAGAATCGCTATTGTGTATGTGTGTGTGTGCTTGCGCTTGTGACACTATTTACTGTATTCGAGCCAGACAAAGTATCATAGTGCTCTTTATGTATATGTGTGTGTGTGTGTGTGCGTTTGTGTGGCTGGAGAGAGAGTCTTTTCAACTTTATCATCAGCCCAAATTTATGGTGTGTGAATAACACAAAATAAATAATTGACCATAGATCAAATAAAAAGCTTATGGTTTTGGGTAAACATCAGGCATAGTGAATCCATTTGCGTATCTTGGCAGTAAAACTTCACTTTTATATGCTTCGTCTAGACTATTAAAACAAATCTACTGTAGTAATATATAAATATTGGTCGTTAAATATCAATTGATATTTAATTTCCTGAGTATACCACTAGGTGGTGTACTGCTTCTTTCCTTCTTTCTTTCTTTCGAACACTTGCTTTTATAAATAATTAGAGAGGGAAACCCCTGGGGTCAGTTTAATAGCCTCAGGTTTTAGGCGAACTAATGCAGCATCTGTTTGTACTCTAACCTCCGCTGATCTCCAGTCTAGAATCGCCCTCAGCTTTCACACAAGGTTCTTTATTTAGTAACAAAAAATCTCTTGTTGAAAATCAAATGAAATGAGAATTAATGCTTTTCCAAAACGCTGTGAGTTGTTTTCCTTCTTTCTTTTGTGGGTTGCTGTTTAGGGGTTCTATCACCTGAATATAAAAATAGATTTAGACTTTACCTTATAGACTAAACAGATAAGGTTTAGACAATGGGCTCGGAGTTGTGTTAAAGTGCTTTGTTTAATACACTGCCCACAAAGAAACATCAGCACCATGGACAGAGATCAGCCAATTCCACAACAAGGTCTCTTTACCTTTCAATAGACAACATTAACCATTCTAAGTTTCTAAATGTAGAAGACATCTGTGTTTTACAATACGTTTGTGTTTTTCTGTTCAACATTGAAATTTTCGTCTAATTTTATGCCACAATCACACAAAGTCCTACATTCAGACACACCCTATCACACACACACACACACACATATGAATACATACATGCATGCACGCGCACACCTGTCAGAGAGAGATTTTCATTAAAGATCTGCAGAAGAGTTTCCAGGCTTGGGATGTGAGTTGAAGATAACTGGGGACTGATGGCATATGACAGGAGCCATTTGAAATTAATGACTTTCATCATTAAAAACCCTTTTGGGAGGAGACGAATAAAGGAGAAAATGATACCCATGATTAATGAAACTATCATAATTTTAGAGATTAACACTATCCCCAGGCTTTCAATTTTCTCATATCTTCATTTTCAAAATCTACAACAATGGTGTGTGGTTAGTTCTACTTAAGTACAGAATAGAATTTTTAATTCAAATTAAAATGTATATTTTATGTCATTTGACAAATTTTATAAATTTATTTTAAATATGTCATAAACCAGCTTGTTTGTTTATAGCACAACGTGACAAAACCCCACATCTTAATAATGCATCTAAGCTTTGGAGGGCTATTTGTTTTGTTAGATTGTTCAAGGAGGTTTATAAAGCTATTGGGAGCGTCAAATCGGATCGAGCAATGTTTTCAGGCAAAGTTAATGTGCTCAGCCTAAAGGCTTTTCCTAAAACCCTGGAATCCAATACATATTGTGGGAGGAGAGAGAAAGAGAGAGAGTGAAAGAGAGAGAGAATTCAGCTGATCATTGGGAATTTCAGTGCCAGGCACGTCCAGCCTGCCTCAGTTTTAAAGAATGTGTGTGCTACCTATGTGACTCACAACACACATACCACTCCCCCTACCATATATATGCTCAGATGTGTGATGACATCACGCAATCCCACACAATCTGATTGGCTGGTGGCACAAGAGGGAATAGATTGTTACTGCAGTTGCACTGCTTAAGAGAGAAATGATGAGACCGGTGTTGCAAACGTTCATGCATTCCCACACACTCATTCCATTGCAGTGGGCAGTATAGGAAGGACATGGACAGCTGGAGTCCAAATTTCCTGTTTGCTTACTTTTAAGTTGAAGAGGAACAGGGCGGCTCAAGATCCTTTTTATGTATCGGCCAGAAACAGATACATAAGTGGACAACAAAGCTTATCAGGAGGAGAGGGCAAACATATTTTACCCTGTGCAGGAACTCTTGCCATCACAGGTAGATATAGTCTTCATGGACTAAGGGGGCACAAGGGATTGTGGGAATGGAAGTCAAGGGCGAAGTGGCAAGACGATGGGAGGATGTAGCTGCCAAGAAGAAGTCTGGCACATCCCTCAACTTAGTGCCAGGGGTTTCTCGTCACCTGCGTGGTAAGAAATTGACAATTGGAAATGGGCAAACTTTGTAACAGATCTGCATTTTTGCATGTTTTATGCTTCTGTAGGTGTACATGTGTGTTACATTTGTGTTGCTGAGGATATATCTGTGCACACATAAAATGTTCATAAAAGCACAGTGGGTTTTTTTTTGATGCAGTGTATGTAATCACTGTGAGAGTGTGTGAGAGAGAGAGACTACATAGTGTTGATTAATCATAGTGGTTATTTTGGAAAGGATTTAATTAGGAATTAGAAAAAAAGCCACATAGGCTCCATGGGTATAATTATGTAGATACAATGGGCACATTTTGTCTGTCAGGTGCATATTTCTGTGTTGGGACAGTGTTTAGTATGTGAGTTTATGTCTGTGTTGCCTGCTCAAAGTCACCCTGTCCTTCTTATGGTGGGCTGGGGATGTACACACACACGGTAACACACACAGCAAATCTTTTCTACTGTCATTTGTCACACTCCTCGTCATCAATATATAATGACTTCAGTGCTGAATCACACAATTAATTCACAAAATACACATTTTTTAGCATGTGACATAAAGCACATGTGGTCTGCATTATGCATGAGCCAGCTCCTCCTCCCAACACACACACACACACACACACACACACACACACAGATGATGTGTCACACAGTGACCGACTTCAGTGTGATCTATCAGACAGTGATTTTATTAAAGGTCTGCGTCACGTCATCTCTTGCTAATATAGCAATATTACTCTACTGTCTAGAGTCAGGGCTGCAGTAGGGCAGAATCTTTCATTTACAGAATGAAAAGTTTATCCTGCTTCGTCTGCTTGTTGCGTACAATTAAATATCACTATTTAACTGTAAGTTGTGAACATCAGAGGAAAGCTTTGCAATATCAACACAAGAAATTTTAAATCTGTTTTGTTTAAAATGTTAATGTGAAAACTTTTGTCAGGGTCCTGGCTTTCTTGTCTTGGGTTTTCACTTAATTCTCACGCCAGGATCCTGACAGCCCTGTTTTTGTGTCAGAGCATGATGGATACTGGCTGCTGCCCTTTCTAATAATTGTGTGTTGGTCCCTGAGTCCTGTAAGTTTCAGGGATGCATTACTTGGACGACTGACAGATATGATTCTGCTACTTAGTTTAGTATTGTAAAATTGTTGATCGGGTTGTCTCAAAGCATGGACACTGTTATTTTAATTGACTACTTTTGTAGTGCTTGGGCTCAGATGACCCTAAATAAAATATTTTAGTCTAAATGAAATATGGACATTTACTAATTTCCATTCACTTTAGGTTGTGATTCTTGATGGATCTTATGTTTGGTTGGAATTCAGTTTATATTGCTTGTCCTTTTGTGAATTGATAGTCTTGATCTGGGCTCATGTTACTGTGTTTTGTTTTTCCTTTAGATGAGCAGGAAGCTGTGCAGAAGAGAACGTTCACAAAATGGATCAACTCTCATCTGGCAAAGGTAAGATGTGTCACATGTCAAGTGTGTGACATGTAAACAAACATTTTATTCGAAGCGACTTATAGTGCACTGAAGTTAAACATTTCAGTATCTGTGCTTCCTGGGAATCAAACCCGCAACCTTTGTGCTGCTAACACAATGCTCTACCAATTGAGCTACAGGAAGATTCATGCACATGACACGAAGTACATGAACGTTCCCTGCCATTTCTCTCCACTTTGCTGAATTAATCTGTCACAGACTGGTGGCACCAGTCCAATACAGCATAAACATGCACTTTAATCTCCTCTATAGATTACTAAACCAGGGTACAGCCAGTCTGCTGACAGAACTTACCTATAGGCTGCTGTGTAACAGCCCAACATTACGTAATCAAGTAATGTTGTGTGCATGTAATGTCAACATTGCATTTAGGAGTTGAAATATGAACCATTTTTTAAATCAATTAAATTGCTACTATCACAATGTGAGTGATATTAAAAGGTTACCAAATAACAGGTGCTTGTATAAATAAAAAAAAGGACACAAGCATTTGCCTTTATCATATGGGTGTAATAAGAGCATAATGGCATGTTGATTTGTGTGTAAGGAATGACTAGTCAACCGTTTGTAATTACCTGCCACTCTAAATATTTCAAATGTAATCACCTTGACTTTTCTGTGGAAAATGTATTTGAAATATCAGTCTGTGAGAATCTGTTTTGACATGGTCTTATTTTGCATTAGGGTTGCGCACCAGCGCCCCTTCCAGTGTCAGATTTTTAATTACAGAAGATTTGAATGTGTTTATGGTCCAGCCATTGTTTACAATATTCATCTGTTTGTTTGCTCATTACCATCTGTCAGGAGCATATTGGACCTGCCAGTTATAAACTCAGACCATGAACGTATGTCAAGACGAGTCAAAATGAATACAAAAGGAATTTATATTATGTTGTAATTCTTTTCTCTGATAGGGAATACTGCATGACTAGAAATTTTCTAATGCATGAAAACTGGTGATTTTCAAGGGTTTTAACTTTTGAATCACAACATGACACATATAATGGCGTTACTCAATACAGTGGAGAATAGTACAGTTTTACTGATAACTGTATTTATAATGCACAGTATATGACTGAATGAATGAAGGTGTCTGAATTCTGTGAAGGTCTAATGATCAGCCTTCATCATTGATTTTAGTGCACCTCATTGATAAAATCTGAAGAAGAAAATCTATCCTAAAAAATGTTAATATATTAACTTGGACAAGGACAATCCTATGACAGAGATATTCTGTTATAAGGCTTTCATAAAATATGTGCTCAGGACTGAAAGGAATGAAGATTGCCTCATTAAAATAGTTTTCTAAAAATAGAAAACTATTTTAAAAACGATAGGATTGATTATGTTCAGTATGTCTTATAAATCCCCAAAAATTAGTTCAAAAGTTGAACACAATACGCAGTCCGAGGCACCTGCTGTTCCCACTTCTTTGCTGGTGACCTTTAACCTCATCTCACTGCTGAATGACGTTGCCTTGGCGACAACACTCAAGTATTTGCAGTAGAAGTTTCAGATGTGTGTGGTAAATAGGAAGAAATGTGACAATTGTGATGGTTGATCGGCCACTGAGACATCTTCTTCAGCTGATAGACTAAAGCGAAACCATATGTGCCTCACTAAATAATCACTGTTTCTATTATGTTTAGATTTGGCTGTCAGGTATTTCTGATTATATTGTCTATCTCTAATGCAAATCATCTGTAATGATTCACCAGCTCTGTTTGTATCTTGAAGGCACGGGATTAGTTCTTAGCATTGGTGAGATAATGCAGAATAAAAATTACACACAGTTGCTCCATTCTAATCCCTTTATATAGTATATTAAAAGACTGTTAGATGATTCGGCCAGAGGTTTGTGATAAATAATCAAATTTAAATAGGTATGAACATGGTAAATTAGGTTCCTATCCTCTGCACCATAGTTTGATATTAAAAAGGTACAAACATCTTACAAAAGGCAACAGAATTGATCAGCTTTACAACAAAATTGTGGTTCAACCCAATTATCAGTTCTCACAGTATTGATCAGCATTCCATTGAGGGATCTAACAGAATCTTCATATTCTAAATCATTCATTATATGATACCATCACAGGACCTGAGGCTTTGGTTCTCATGCATATACTTGCAAATCTGAAGGACATCAGAGAGGCAGTACAGAAGTACTAATCTGCCTAAGAGCCTCAACTTGATTAGACACGAGAGAGAGAGTGAGAGAGAGGCCACCCTACATTTCAGTTCTGACAAATCCTCTCAGACAGGGTTAGGGCTTCATTATGGCATGCCCAATATTGAGGATGAGCTCATTTTTCATGTGTTTGACAGATAGGACGGGTGAACAGCACACAGCAGCCACCCAGAAACCCTGCTGCTTCCACCTGCTTTGTCATGAGACATATATATACGGCCATCAGTTTTCTCCCGAACTCTGAGACTGATTACAGATTGCACGTTAACATCAGAAAATAAATGTTATAAAATGTTGTAATTTATACCCACAGGAATCTGGAATCTGGGCGGCTCTGTATTTTCTGTATCTTTGTAATAATGCCAATAAAATACAATACATTTTTTGTGCCAGAACCCAAAACATCGAGCTTAGAAAATCCATGTAAATATATATCTACTAGAGTGCAATATGTGGTTTAAATTAAATGGGTGGTATTTTTATTTGACACACCAGACTCATCTTTGCTGTGATTAACTTTTAATTTGCTTCCAATAATTATACAAAATACATATTTTAAGCAGGACAGAGCAATCTGTTTGGAATTCACAAATCTACAACAGATATATACTGTAGTTTATGATGTTATTTGTTCATTAAAATGTGTTTTCGTGCACCAAAATTGCAGCTGAACAGCTTTTAGTCATGTCTTACCCTCAACCATTATTAAACTCTCCCTCTAACCCCCCACTTTGATAGATATTGAAAACAGTTAGAGTGGCCCTCAGGCGTTTCTGTGTTCACATGAACTTTGATTGGGTTGCCCAACAACTAAAGCAAAAATATGCAGCTAGCGTAGCTAACTGCTGTCACTCAGCTAAACACATCACCAGTGCTTACCGTGACAATCTATTTTCATCAGCAATAACCAGACACAGATAATTAGTTTGTTAAGCGCTGCTGGTTGTGCCTTTGTGATTTTTCCTCTTATTTTTCATTAGTCGCATAATTACTCAAAGTGCCTGGTTTTAATGTAATATCCTATAAGAAGATTTTATCCAATTAGCTTTTGAATTATTTAGAGCTAATTGGAATATCTTAGCAAATCCTCCCACTGCTTGTTCAAAAATGCTTCAGAAATTAATCTTTTAAAAAGCATTTTTCCATCTCTCTCTTCTGTCTCTAATTAAGGTCACCCGCGTTGTCGTCTTCTCCCAACATCATTGACTTTCAACAATCTGTTTTATTCCTCTATCTTGCCATTCTTTTTTAGTTTAAGTCTCTCTCTTTTTCTCTCTCAAACACTTTCACTGCTTCGTATTAATCTCCCCATGAATGACTTTGCCACCCGGCTGCTTTCCATTCCAAATCCCAGTCATGTGACTGCTGTATTAGGAGAAATCCTAGATGTGTCGTCTGGGTAAAGAGGAGCTGTGTGAATAGATTAGTGGGGGGCTTCGTCAGGTCACACAGTCTGTGTCGTCTCCAGAATCAGCACTTTTACTTTGGCTTTTTGGATAATTTTTAAGCTAGAGACTGTCACAGCATGACAGCCCACATATTCACTTGGTTTTACTCCCATTGGTATTCGATTTAAGATGTTATAAGAAAACACTACACAACTACTGTATCTGTCTGTGGTCTGTTTATAATCTGAGTAAAAGTTCAAATCATTGATCAGTTGTTGTTTTTTCTCCAGCGAAATCCTCCCCTGGTGGTCTCCGATCTTTTTGAAGAGGTTAAAGATGGAGTGATGTTGTTAGCTCTTCTTGAAGTTCTTTCTGGTCACAAACTGGTGAGATTCTTATAGTTTGGGATATTAATCCCCCTTTGCTTTCAAAAGGTTTGTTTTGGTATTGATATTCTTATAATGTTAACAGTCCTCCAAAAACTGTTTTACAGTATAATACAGCATTGTATTTCCGGTTATAGTAGATTTTTTGTAGCACACTGTCAATGTTGTTTTCCATGATAGAAAACAAGATCTTATAAAAAACATATTTGCTAAGGAATCTAATATTTGTAGTACTCACCATACATTGCATGCACACACACACACACACACACACAAATACCCATACTGCAAGAGAGTATCCCCATAATGCTAGTGATGCCTCAGGTCTTTAAACAGCTGTAACAATCAATAAACTGAGTGACATGTGGTGCTTTGATAACAAGTACTTTACTTCAGTGCTTACTTCAATACAGTACCGTGTCATCATTTTCATATTTATTCTCTGTACTATATGCAACATCCTGCTGTCTGCTGTGGTATTTACATTTTTCTCTGTCTACTTTCTCTTTTGTTTGCTGTGCTATCCTCACCTGGCAGCCATGTGAGCAGGGCCGCAAGCTGAGGAGGATCCACTGGGTTGCTAACGTTGGAAAAGCCCTCAAGTTTCTGGAGGGCAGAAGGGTAAGGCATTCCATTCCCAGAGTGCTTTGCTCAGGTGTAGAGCTCCAGGTCATAACTACTCAGTCTGACCTTTTATGACCTTTCAAGCTCTACCCTCTAGTATCTGCTCTGATGTTGCTCCCTTGCTGTGCAACACTTTGTCCCACAAGAGAATTAGGAAAAGCATGAAAACTGAGTTTTGAACACTGTTTACTGGTCTTCTGAATATATTTAGCTTCACGGTGTATCATTCTAAACTATGGGAATCTGCAGGTGCTTTCCAATAGCCTGTTTGCACCCTGTAAATTTAAAATATCAAAATGTGAGTGCATAACGCAAGGGGAACAATTCCATTGTCATGTATGGGTGAAAACGCATACATACTACCTAAATCACATTTATTTTAATGTTCAACATTGAAATTTAGCACTAAACTTGAGGTTGCAGTATATTCACTCTGTATGAACAGAATGCTGATATGTTTCAGTCACAACAACAACAAATGAAGGATTTGTGGCAGGATTATTTAAATTGAGTGCTGGATCTATTAGTGTTGTTGCTAAACCCTGCAGTAGAGTGGACCTCCAGGATCAGAGTCAAATAGCCCTGTTTACTTATTAATTGCAACATGTTAGCTAGATAGTTTATGACATGCTCTTGAGTTTGTAATGATAAATCGACACAAATTTATGAGGTGATGATGACTGAAATCACTTTCATTGCTGAGGTTTAGGACTGAGTCATCATGCAGTATTATAAATCTTTCTCTGGTACTTCAGATGTGATGATGGGCATCTGTGTCTATCTGTGGCTGCCAACAGCTGAGAAAACGCACTAAATCTGTTTAATGTAACTCAGCAAATCCCAGTTATCTAAAATAGATTAAAGGAAAAAATATATTTACTGTCTTTGTGGGTCTATCAGTACTTAATAAAACACTAGGGGGTTTAAAATGGGCCTGATTTTCTTTCACTGTATATACAGGATAGTGTTTAATATAGTTTTTTATATTGACTCACTGGGGAACGGGACATACAGCAGATATTTCATTTAGACATACAGTGTAGCTGCTCTTCAGATGTAATTATATACTCTGTCAGTGAATGAAGCTGATCTAAGCCCCCCACTTCTGAGGGGGGTCTGTCTGACAGTCTGATCTCTCTCATAAGGAACTGAGAATTCATTTCTGAAGCTACGGTCTTACATTGTGTTTTTACCACGTTTACATCCATTGTGTGTGTCTGCTCATAATGTCAATATATGTTTTTCTGTTTTAAGGTAAGGGATATTTTGATTGTAACTGTATGATTGACCACAATAATTCATAGAGTGTGAATTGTAATGGATAATTTACACAGTTGAAAAAATATATTATTTATTGAATCCTTTTGTCATTCCAAACCCGTATGCTGTTACATTTTCTTGGAGCAGATGTAGCACACTAGCCCATGACATATACTGCTTATAAAACTATTGGCTCACTGTGACCGGGGATCATGTCCAGCCTGAGTATGTGCACTTACATTGTACTTACAGTGTACTTACTCAACAAAATACAGGTAACTACTTAATATGATTTAGGATTAGGTCCATGATTCTTGTAATTGTACTGTTACACAGAACATACATCTGAAACCGGACTGTAAAATACAAGTGCTACCCAAAAAATATAATTGTTACAATGACAATTTACTGCATTGGGCTGTCAAGCTTTAAAAAAAGCAATGTCATGCTGTTCTTTTTCACAAATGTTTATTAAAACTTTACAATATTAAAAAGTACAGGCTCTGGAGAAGTCAGGAACGATAAACCCTTATGGTTTATTTTTAGTGTGTTTTTTTGGACAGGCCCCTGGTGACTATGGTTAATACAGTAACAGCATTTCAAGATAAAATGTTTTTTTAAATGCCCCCATGTGCTGTCCTGTACATGTAGCTGGTTCTTGATATGTGCGCTTCGGTTTGTGTGTGTAACAATGGGGTGCATGTGTGAGATACACACCTTCTCTATCACTGAAGGCTTTTGTCTGATGCTGAGGGTCCTTATCACTCATCCTTCAGTTGGGGGGTGGACCCATTGTCCTTCAGTTATAGCTGCTTTTGTTAACAGCATGTAATCACCTCTCTTCTTCTTTCTTTCTTTCATTCTCTATTTTGTTTTGTCATCGTTCAGTCAGCTTACAGAGGATCTCCGGTTAGTATGACCTTTCCTGTGACTGTCTATAACATCTGTGATTGACATTATCATTGTCTGAATCAGGATTTCTTCAAATGTATTTATCCCTTTGTGAATTAGGAATAGACATGATGAAAATGATTATAATACAGCAGTAACAATATTCTTGAACAGTATATATACCTGTATAGTAAATACTTTATATATTGCTATATAGTTAAATGTGTAATACATTATATATTATATTACATATTATTATATATGTAGTATAGTGTGTACACACACACACACACACTATATAAATATATATATATTTATATAATAGTTATATACAGTGTATGTTATACACTATTGTAGTATATTTTATTATCATCGGTTTATTTATTTATTTATTGTTCGTGACAGATTAAACTAGTTAACATCAACACAACAGATGTTGTAGATGGCAGACCTGCTATTGTGCTGGGGTTGATTTGGACCATCATCCTATATTTCCAGGTAATAGTTTGACAAAAAGGCAAAATGAGAAGAGATTCTTTCAAATCAACCTCTTTAGGTCATCAATAAATAGCTGTAGCAAAAACAGTAAGGTTTTTAAAATGTCCTGCTTGTGCTCCTGTTTAGATAGAGGAGTTAACTAGTCATCTACCAGCTCTGCAGTCTCAGTCTAGCAGCAACTCCTCGGTGGACAGCTCAAACAGCACTGAAGCCAACAGTCCACCTGTCAAACGCAAACCCCGCCTCTCTTTTCAGGGTGGGGCCAAGAGAGCCCTGCTCAAGTGGGTCCAGACCACAGCAACAATGTAAGAACTGTAATGTGAATGAATGCCTGGTAGTATGAGTGATGGTGATGTAAGAGCATGAAAGAATGAACATATTGTTTGTTGTAATCCTAACTGCATGGTTTATGGGTTGTGACATTATGTAAATGTTAGATGTGCATTTACAGGAGATTGGGTCTGGTTGTGAAGGACTTTGGTCCCAGCTGGCGCACAGGGGTGGCTTTTCATGCTGTCATATTTGCTTTGCGACCCCACCTGGTTAACATGGAATGTGTTTGGAGGAGACCCAACCGGGATAACCTCAAGGAAGCCTTCCTATTGGCTGAGAGAGAACTGGGCATTCCAAGGCTACTTGACCCTGAAGGTGATACAATAATATAGATTACTGTTTTGAATTTTTTATACAAAATATTTCAATAAAATATAAAATTATATTTATCTAAATGTAAATTTATAATTAAAATATAATATAAGAAATATATTTGTGTACTGTGCAATTAAGCACATAGTATGTGGTGTATAAATTGACTGTATTGCTTGGTTGTGAATGATGAATTTTTAATGGAGGGGTTAAGCCTTAGACCTGCTAGACACCATCTGAGTTTCTCCATGCTTTCTATGAGGAGCCTGACAAATGAAGTTTGACATTTAAACGATTAGTAGCCCATTAGCCACGGTGAGCAAACAGTGTGTAAATGGTAAGCTAAGGGACATTGCCAATAATTAATTTATTGTGAAGGGAGCACCAGTGCAACCTATATTCCACAATACTGTACATATAATACTGTACTATAATCACTATATGTCCCTATCTTATAACTATTCTGCTGTGATTCATTTATAACCTTAGCTCATTAATGTTATATGTTTGATTTTACGTAAGCATATGTAAAATGTAAATATATACAGTAGGTCCAAACATCTAGGATATCATTGGAAATCTAGAACTCTAAACATGGAAGTAAACAGAATTTTCAGAATTGTACAATATGACTTAAAATAAATAAGATATAAATAGGATTCTGTACTCTGGGTCATTAATTAAAAAAGAAAGCAAGATTGAAACAGCTGGACCCACTGTATATAAAAACAATAGCTTCAAAAATACCATAGCTTTGTATTGCTTGGTACTCTATTGATATATGCCAGTGTACAAGCATTTTCTAAATTCATAATTACTGGCTGGGATAATTTCAAAACTATTGGACAAAACATGCTGTGCATATGATTTTTTAGTAATTTCATGGTGTGTTAAAGCTAAATGATAATGCATGGAAACCAGCAGCCAGGAGACAGGAGGTGCAGCAAAAAAAGTAAATTACTGTGACTGAAAAAAACAGAACACAGAACAATAAACCGCAAGGGTGGTTGAAACAAAACAGATGCTCAACAAAACTTCAGCTCTCTCTTAGGAAAAGAAAGAAGCTTTCGAATAGAATGCAGTTCGCTGAACATAGACGCCACAGGCTTGATTAGTTACTGGCCTCATGTAAAACACAGGGCTGCAGGAGAAAAACAACTTTTTTAATTCTTCTGGAACCGTACTGTAAGTAATTACTGAATCAGTGTAGTACTGGTGAACAGGCACAAATTAGAATTTGTATTTTTACTTGTAAAAATATACCCACTTGTATTTTTTGGTTGAAAACCTTGTACATTTTGATCTTTTTGCATTTAGATGTGGATGTGGATAAGCCAGATGAGAAATCCATCATGACATATGTAGCACAATTCCTGAAACATCACCCGGATCACCAGGAGATGGACAGTGGGCGGCAACAGGAGGAGGTAGATCACTTATACAGAAAAGCTCTTAACCCTTTATAAATAAACACTATCAATAATCTGACTTGTTTGTGGAGCACAATCATCTCTCATCATCTCTTTAAACTTCTCTGTCTCTTTGTCTACTAATGACTTTTTGTTTACACGTGTCCCTTTCTTTCTTATTGTTGCGGCCTCAAGTTTATTCTTGCTCCTCGAGCTATTGAAGACATGTTAGAGGTATGTTTGCTTATACAAAACTCATTTACCCCTATTTGACTGTTCCACCTGCAGATAGTTCCACCTGCTGCCACTACATGTAGTTTAAAACCCTTTTAGTAATATTGTGCTCTCAGAGGCTAATATAAAAGGCAGTATTTCCCTTTTTATCATAGGCAAAGCAGATACAGTGTGGATTAGGTTTAATATTCCAGGGCTTTGTACGCCTTTGATACGTCCCGTGTAATTTTACTCCCTTTACACCATTATCTTTGCATTAGAACTGGGGCTTTGGTGGCATTTACATAACAATAACGCCTTTGGCTTTTTCTGTATTGCATTGATACTAATGATTAGCATTAGCAGCTCTCTTTAAAGATGAACATTACTGGTTTTGTACTGTAACAAGCTGAGGTGAATTGATCTTGACACCACATGGTCCTTTTGTGGAATCTATTAGGTCTCTTATAGTCTGTGGAATGGAACTGTTTTCACCTTTTTGTTACATATTTATGCTAAGATGGTGTCGGTTAGGTTTAATATTCCAGGGCATGTGATGGTATTCGTTAGCAGGAGGTGGGGAGGAGATTGTGCGGCAGACGTCGACAAGGTCATGATAATAGTTTTGATGACCCAGAGGCATTTCCTCACTGTGCATGCTGGAAGAATAGGCTTAATTTTGTTAGAATTAGCAAAACATTGTCCTCTTTTTCTTTCCCTTGTTCCTAATTTATAATAGGCAGGGTAAATGTGTGTAAAACGATTAGCATCTCCCCTACAGAGCTGATTTCTTGCCCCCCACAGAGAGGTTTGGGGCAGATTTTCACAGTAGAAAGAAAGAACTCCGTTGACTTTGTAAATGTAGCATTAGCGATGCGTGTTTGAACTGTGAAATTATAATATTAAGTTTAGGGGTTTCAGCACGCATTAAATGACTTCAAGTGAGGAAATTAGGAGTTTGGAGCTGCCCAAGGGCCTTATCTACTCAAATGTTTGTCTTTTACCTCATTTCTATAATCCAAACTAACTCTTGCTCCTGTTCCAGAGGGAGCAGTGCAAAACACTGAGGGAGCTGAAGATGTGGGTAGATCAGTTAGAGAGAGACTGTGCTGAAGCCCAAAGGGATGGAGGAAGTGTTGCTGTGCAGTACCAGGTGAGTTCGAGTTCTCACAATCACTATGACACACTGTTCCCAAACCAGAATTCACAGGGCTCCATCCAATGAAAGACAAGAGGGGAATGAAAACTTGTTGTCTTTTTGCAACTCAGTTTTAAGATAATGACACACAAAAGTAACACATCAGTTCCTATACAAAAGAATCTCTGTGTACGAAATGGTGGATGAGATGAGTTTGAACAAAACAGTGATTGCTTAAAACATTTGCTACAAAAACTTTGTAACACGCAATACACATGCACACAACAATAATATGCATTCGAGTTGAGAGCTGTCATTGCTCTCATAATCAAAGACACTACACAGCAGTGTACTGACATCTGTTGCTGTCTGTAGCGCCCATGGATATGTTCCATATTCAGAAGAATCTGAGCTCTAGCAGAGACCGCATTGCTAAAGAGAAAGTGGGAAATTAGAGTCCATTATTGCATGAATACATGAATGTGTGATTTGTCTGTTTATACTATTTCTTTTTATGGTTTTGGCATTCCTCTCTTTTTCTCATTTTTTGTTGCTCTCTCTTTGACTGTTCTGTCATTCGACAGGCGGTGTTGCTGTCACTGTTCCGTTAGCATGACATTAGAAATTATTTGAATATTCAAAATGCATATTAAACACCCTTTTGATTCCACATAAATCTCTCTCTTTTTCTCTCACTCTCGCTCTCTGTCGCTGTTTTTTCTTAGATGTTCAAGTGTTACCGCATACAGTTTGAGGTGCAGAGACAACAGGTGGAGATGTGTGTTCAAGCCACTCAGATAAACGGCAAGCTGACTGCAGATCAGGCTCTGCTCAAACAGGCCTGGGAAAGGCTGTCTGCAAGGGTCAGACACACACACACACACACACACACAGTATATATTTACTTAGCTTACTAAATGGATACAGAATGGATACTAAATGGAACAGCACCATAGACTTTTGCTGTTTTGCATAAGCCTAGTTTATTTTTATATCATTTTATTACATATGAAACTAAATTTACTTTATTTTTAGTTACCTTTTAGTATGTCCTTGGTGTCACCAATTTCATTTTAGTTGGCTTTAGTTTATAGAATAAATAACCTTATTGTGTATATAACCTGAAACCTGTTTGGAAGCAGTTATTATTGCACTCTGTTTGACACCACTAATAGCAAAACCACACTGATCAAATTATTTTTCTTGCTGCAGCTTTTGGATTGGCAGTTACAGCTGGATACTGGTTTTCCAGATCCTCTTAACAAGGTTGGTGTTTGGCTACATCAGGCTGAGAAGATCCTACGAGAGGAGCTGGTCCCTCATCAATGCCATGATGAGACAGCCAAAACCGTCCACAAAAAGCGGCTGCATGACCAGGTAGAACAGAATGTTTGACTTCATATAAAGTGTGTTAGGTGAGAGTCTTGAGTCTTATACCTTTTGCTTTTGGTTGTGCAGGAGATCTTAAAGCATCTTGATAGACACAAGAGGACTTTGCAGTTATTACACAGAGACAGATGTGTTAATAATGTCCCCGTTCCAACAGAACAGCTGCAAGATATGGCAGAGAGGTAAACACCATAACAACAGATATTTTTAAATGTCAATGAAAGAATTTCTAAAACAGAATGTTTTAAAACATATGACATTAAATGAAACATATAAAATCACTTTTAATCACTTTTATTTACCTGCTCTCAGATTGAACTACATCTCTACCTCCTCGCATGTTCACTTGAGCAAACTGGAATTCTGGGAGTCAAAATATCATATGCTGGCATTTTTGGCATTAGCTGAGGCTAAGCTGAAGTCCTGGATCATTAAATATAGCCGGCTGGAGTCAATGGAGCTTCTGCTGCAAAGCTATAGTGTAAGTTTACACTATAAAGCACAAAGGCTTCACTCAGTAAACAGTATTTTTCATGTTTCACTTAGCTCTTCTATTGTCTAACCATACAGATAGCTTTACATGCTCATTCCTGAGCTGATTTCATCATTAGTCAGAACAGGATCTTATGGTCTTTAATAGATACTAAACATTTTGAAGCGTGGTGTTTATTTATCTTTGTCCTTCTCTTGCAGTCATTTGTGGAGGGTCAGCAGTTTTTTGAGAAGTATGAATCTAGCCACCAGGCTCTGATGAGGGCTGCTGAGCTTTACATTAAAGCAGACGACTCGGGTACGCTTCATATATTGAATTATAATGTGTTTTATATGCATGTCGTTTTGCCTAAAGGGAAACAGATTCATTTCGCAGATTCATCTGTTCTTCGCTGAAAAGTTTTCTCATCATCTGAACTGCTGGCTGCTCTTTTTAACACAGTGCTTCTCAAATTTTGTCTGTTTTTTTTATTGTGGAGGTGAGGCAGGGCCATGGTTGAGGATGGCAATTTTGGAACATTGTCGTGGGCCCTTAATGACAGCTCCCCCCACTCCCCTAGGTCCTCCATGTATAACCAGCTCATTGAGCCCAAAGAAAAAGGGGCACATGCATCCATTAAAAACTTTTAGAGTCTTGGGAATTTTAGCAGTGGCCCTGGTTAAGGCTATGCGTTTTTCAAATCAAAGAATACATTTGTAATGTAAAAATGATCTTGGCAGGGCAGAAAAAACTTGGCAGGGCAGAGTTTTTAGAGCGAGTCCTACGTATTTCAGTCATCTAGTGTCCAGAGGGTAGAATGATCACCTCCATCTCACCTCGTTTCACCCTCAGTTGAGTTTAATCCTTGTGGGCTCAATAGTCAATCAGTCTGTGCCTGTAGCTCTCTTTCTCTCTCTCTCTCTCTCTCTCTCTTTCTCTCTCTGCGTTTCATGCTTGTGCTTTTCTTTGTTTCCTCTCTTTTCTCATGCTCATCTGTCTCTCCTCGGGCTACTGTTAAATGAGGTTTTCCCAGGCACAGAATTCAAAAGGGAATTTGGGTCCATTAGTGGAGATACTTTATTCTAATTGGGTTTCTCTGGGAAATAGTCTGCCAACATGTTGCGCTCTTCATGCCTAAGGCAACCTTACAAAGAGGCAGGTTTGTGTGATATATGTGATTGGATGATCACAGAACAGCCAATGACATTTTATCATGGTGGTTGACTGCATGGCTTATACAATTATACAGTAATAATTTTGAATAGTTTTAAACAGCAATGTTTTAAAGATGCTCTGCTATATGTATATGTTATACAGTATATGTTATATTTTATATGTTATATATATTTTTTGCATATATAGTACTTTACATACAATCTACTTTGTTTTTGACTCACCTGACAGTGGTGGGTTAAAAATAAAAAACATACCTGCCAAGAATTTATTTTGTATTATTTAAAAAAAACAGAAAGAAAATTAATTTCTTTATGTCAAACAAAAAAAGTAAAACAACTATGGTTCTTACATTACAATTCTTAAAAAAGTTATCACTCAACTGGCGAGTTTATTTTTATTGCCTAAATCAATTTTAATTACCCCCGGCAAGTGTTAATTTTTGGCCCGGTATATGTATATTTATAGCACCCTACTTTGCCTTTGTGTGTGTTTTGACATTGTAGTTGAGGAGGGAGTAAAACTCTTCATGCGAGAGGTGTCTGATCAGTGGAGGAGTCTGTGTGAGGAGGTGCAGGGCGTCAGGTCCATGTTGGAGGAGGTGCAGTGTAACTGGCTGAGGTACAATAGCTGCATGGCTTCATTACAGGCGTGGCTGGAGGATGCTCAGAAAGCTCTCACACAACCTGCGAACACCAAACGGGTCAGACATCCACACATATGCATCCTTAAAATTATGTGCATATACATTTTTTTGTTAATATACACGGCTGTTGATATACACAGCTTCCATCTCTGTTCTTTCAGGAGTTTTTCCGGAATCTTCCTCACTGGATGGACCAGCATGCTGCTATGAATGATGCAGGGAACTTTCTGATTGAAACGTGTGATGAGACAGTGACTCGTGATGTAAAGCATCAGCTTCTGCTTCTAAATGGAAGATGGAGGGAACTGTTTCTGGTGGTCGAACAGGTAAACCAGTGCAAGTGACTGATGGAGATCTGTTGATATGGTAATTTACAGTTAACAACAATGACTTGACATTAAACGGCTCTGTAAATCCCTAATTGGCAAATTGGCATTATTTACCAATGACACTGTAATTTCTGTTACCTTTGGCTAATATGTATTGTAGTTGCTTCAAAATAATAAAGTGCTAACTGGCTTACTATAAATCTTGAAGATATTTAGAAGATTTAAAGAGGTAGTCCATTTATAGTGACAGTTATATAGTCCAGTCCATTTATAGTGACAGACACCCAAAAATTTAAATTCTGTCAACATTATTCACCCCCTTTTTTTTGTGTTTAACTGAAGAAAGTCCTGCTGGTTTCATATGACATGAGGGTGAGGTAAAATCACTTTATGTTGAAATCCAATTTAATTAAAACAAGTGTATTTTTATCTGTCTCTTGACAGTTTGCCTGCCTTCCTGACACTCATAATGTGAGGTTACACCAGGGTATTAGCTCAGACTTACAACAATTTCTGGACACTTCTATAAACAAACTTACCTCACCACTTCAAGTGTCATTGCTGGATGTCAAAGCGTTTATGCTGGATGTTGAGGTAGGGCAGTCAAAAGATGAAATGTATTTAAATTAATCCTTTTTATAAGTTTAATGAACATAGTTATGGCCAGTTAGATATAGTAATAAACGTTTTTTGATGCCAGTTCCCTTCATTTCAGTTCCATTCCACATTTTCTTTTGTTCACATGTGCTGTAGGACATCAAACACAGGCTGCCTGCTATGGAAACACAATATAAGGTGGTTGCTCGCTCTGTCCAGCTTCTAGCCATGGAAACTGTTCACGATGGAGGAACTCAAGCACTCTCCACCGTGACAGCAATTGAAACACAACTCCATCAGGTCTGTGCAATATTTGCTAAAATATTGGTTCTCAACTGGATTTGCTTTAGAATGCAAAGTAAAGTGGTGACCAAAACACACAATATGTAATGTAACCCTGATCATATGTCCCTTTACCTTGCATAATTCTACTTATAATA
>JAZGTJ010007786.1:0-22175 GCA_036877575.1 Botia almorhae | reverse complement strand
CCTCACTATCAGGAGGTCAAAGAAATTCTGGGTGGTTGAGGCCAACCATTCTTAAGCTCCTCAGGTTTTTGATCCCGTGTACAGAGTAGCACCCTTGATTTTATGGTGGTCCTCTGCCCTCCCTAGAGCAGGATGTGGGTAGAGTAGTTGTCTCCCTAGAGCTCAGCTTAGTTTTTATGCTGCTGGCTCAGGATCACATTTGCATAGAGACACTAGCCTATGTTTCTATGTTTGAATCCCACATCTAACAACACCTTGTATATATAGTGTAAAATATTTTTAACAGGCCCCTGTGTTTGGGCATGGTGGGGGTGTGTGCTCAGTGACACCTACCTACTATAGAAGGTATGACTGCCTGTGACACCTACCTACTATAGAAGGTATGATTGCCTGTGATGATTGTGATTTAACACTGACCATGTTGCAGCTGCTCCTCTCGGCATGGTGCAGTTGGTGTTGTGTTCCCAATAATGTCAAACCAGATGCAGTGTTGCCTTGAAAAACATTTATACATATGTAACCTCGGTTCCAAGACAAAGGAGAAGATACATGTAACCAAAAGATGTTTTCTACCCATCATCTCTCTTTCTCTCTTCTGTTTTCAGTACTGGGCTTAACATGAAACTCCCTTCCCACCTCCTGCACAGCCCCTTGGAATTTCCCAGTGCTGTTGCTGAAATGTCAGCCCAAATTTGAGTCTCCAAGTGGATAATAACTTTAATAATATTTCTCCTTTTGTGGCCTCCTAGCTTCCTAATCCTGCCATTGCTGAAAATGCCTAAATCTGAGCCAGGTGCTTTTCAGCCTATGCTCCCTCTTTCTTACACATACACATACAAACACACAAATTTAGTAATTTGAGTGTGAAAGTGATGCATATAGGTTTATCTGATCCTGCTTTCTTAGTCTGTGTGTATTTGTGACAATGAAAATTGATCAAATTGGAAAGAGCTTCAGTTACTTTACCTTCAGTAGTACCTACCTGCAAATGTCAAGTCTTGCAGCATCTCAAAGTGAACAAGCACAGTTTAATATAAAATAAATCATTGGGAAGATGCACACATGTATTACATTTCCCCCAGTAGATGTCATTTGATAATATTAAAGATTACAACACATTTTGCTATATCAGTCATAATACATGCAGCTAAACCAGAGATAAAAATCCCAAATGAGATCTCATTGGAATCTGTGGTGGCAATGAGTTACCATATTGTGCAAATAGAGATTTTTGCTGAAGTCTTTGCCTAAGAATGTGATCCCACATGTGGTCTCCTCGTACCACCCATTGAACCACCCATAATTAAGCTATATGGGAGAACATCTGAATCTCTAAGCATATTGTTTTTCCCTAGGAACATGCAGGTGGATGTACAAACCATGGTGTAAATGCATTTACCCATGAATGCAAGGACAAGACACATTTGTCAATCCAATTTGCATACTTGAGCAAAGTATTGAGTGTTCATGTTAATCGGTGCTGTATGAGTAGAAATCCTCTCTCATCTTCGTTCTCTTCTCATGAGTTATGGCGTTCTAGTGAAGGGAGGCTGTTGGAGCTCTAAAATGTCAATAGAAATATCGAGTCTGAAGGGGAAGACTTGGCTAATTAGCACTCATTTAGATTTTATGATAGTTCAGTGATTGCTCCACCTGACAAAGACAGATATAGTTACATATTGTTCTACCCTGAGGGAACCATAGGAAAATCTAGATTTATTGGTTTTATCATTCCAGCATATTTCACTTGTCATTATGGCGTGCCAAAGCTCAATAATTTTGGATTATTTATTGCAGATAAATTTGGAAGAGCAGGCTGGTGGCAGGAGGGCCTGGTGTCTGCGTTCTTCATCATTAACATCTGCATTATATGTTTGCATATAGGCCAGTTTGTGATGTAACATTGTTTTGTAAAATTCTGGGCTTGAACACTCAAACATTCTAACTGAATTATAAGTATTCCAGTTCAGTAATGTTAAACTTATATTGCTTTTGTCATTTAGCCTCAATGAGCAACTTAAGGCTGCACAACAATTCATGGCTGTCTGCCCAAGCAAATACATCTGACATACAATGTGTTTTAACAAGTTTAATAACACAGCAAAACCAATGCACATTTTATAGTGATATTTTTTTCATGTTTGCATATGGGAGCACATATTCAGAGCCATATGAAGGACAACTTTATACCCTTGCAAAGATGATGCATACATGATTTTGTCCTTTGTTATTCTCAATGACTTCTCTTTTGAGATAGACTGTTGCAGTGTGTATGCCTGTTGTGTATTAGTTTAATGTTTATTGTTCTACATTCTTTAAACTCTTGGGTGTTAGTATTTAGGGGCAGCCGTGGCCTAATGGTTAGAGAGTCGGACTTGTGGCCCAAAGGTTGCAGGTTCAAATCTCAGGTCCGGNAGGGATTGTAGGTGGAGATTGTGAATTACCAGCACTCTCTCCACCCTCAATACCACGACTGAGGTGAGACCCTTGAGCAAGGCACCGAACCCCCAACTGCTTCCCGGGCGCCGCAGCAATGGCTGCCCTCTGCTCCGGGTGTGTGTTCACGGTGTGTGTGTGTTCACTACTGTGTGTGTGCGCACTTGGATGGGTTAAATGCAGAGCACAATTTCTGAGTATGGGTCACCATACTTGGCCTCACGTCACGTCCTTTCCTTTTTCCTTTCCTTATTCTATTTACACATCAATATTACCTCTACATGTGAGCCATAAGAGTGGCATTTAGGTGCTTGTATGTGCGGGAATTAAAATGTGCTCTGAGGCGAATGAGTGCGTAAGGGAATAGACTAGACCCTCACCTCCTATTAGCCGGAATAAAAGTGTCAGTCGCCTTAATTACATTCCTGCCTGCCTCTGTCATTTGAACAGTGCCCTCACTGCAGTGTCTGCACAGAGAAACTCCACATTACTGCAGTTTCAGCTGGACAGCAGAGAGGACACCAGAAGTTTAGCAAAAATTGTGCCTCTGTTTATTTTTTGGTAGAGCCCTAATTTTGAATTAATATTGTTCTCACTGTGCTATTTCATAATACTTAATTATTATTTTTTTATGTTATGTTTTTTTTTAAATGTTAGCTATTATGAACTAACAGTGAACAATACATGTACGGTTTATTAATCTTAGTTAATGTTAGATTCAACATTTAATAATTAAAGCACTTTTAAAAATCAAAAGCTGTAACTGTTCACGTTATAATGCACTAAACTGATAAACAATGAACAATTTTACAACATCTCTTCATGAGTATGTCTAAGTGCAGGGGTGCAAGTATATTGACTGGTTAATGGCCAGACATGGCCATATTTTTTTCTCATTTTAGAAGCTGTTTTAATCACATGTGTCTTGATATGGAATAAAGTACCATTACAACTTCTGTTTGAACAATGACTTCATAATAGATATATACTGAAAGCCACAAGACCTTTTTAATTTTGATTTTAAATGATCTTTAACTTAAAGCTAAGGAGGAGCTTGTCAAGATCTGGTCAAAAACAACACAAACATAATCAACCTGGACTCGGTGAAGCTAGTTGACCAAGAATATTTTTTTTCTTATTAAAACTCTTGTATGAAAATTATCACACCAGCACCCCATGCTGTGGACCAGCATTCAAAACACATACAGGAACATGCCATTTCGTCATACAATTCTCAGGAGTTACGTAAATGTGAACTTTCTGTAAAATTATGTTTGCTGTAATAATGTAGAATTGTACATTACATTTATTAATTTAGCAGATGCTTTTATCCAAAGTGACTTTAACAGAATTTACCATTTTGCCCTTATACTTTTTATTTAGGTTTAATCTCTGAATACTGACAGTACCTCAAAAAATAATTAATGTTTTTGCTGTTTGGTTAAAGTTTAGTTGTGCTCAGTGATTTGTACTTTATGCTACTGCCCATCATCCATGACTTCTAATCTTATTATAAATGTTCTAGCAGCATCCTGATACACTCTGTACACTTTGTCACTAAATATCAGTGCTGTCACAAGAGCCAGGTGTTGATGGTGGGACACCTTCACAGTGGGTTACACCATGGGTCTGCAGGAGTCTGAGTCTACCAGTCTGCTTTTTAAAACCTCTCCCACAGGACTGATTTGGAGGACTGCAGATCAGCTGCGGTTTACTCTGAGCTATGGATCAGTGCTTGAAATATGTCTACATCCACTCAGACAGCATGGAGGAGTGTGTATTTATAAAAACGAAAAAAAAAATTAGCATTGCTGGCTGAAAGAGAACATTTTCCTTCAAGAATATTTAAAGCCCTTTGTCAACTCTGTGACTCGTGTTCCTTCTATAATGATTTTCAGAAGAGACACTACTTTTTTAAAATAAATGAAATGCTCAGTTTGGCAGCTGTACGACTGAATTGTACGAATTCCACCTTCAGTTTAATTAAGGGAATGACTCTTCTAATAGGGGTGTAGCAACCCTTTGTATGGAGGCAGTAAAAATAAAATTTGTGCCTTTCAATAAAAAAACAATTGTCCTTTAATCTAATTTCTTCTTACCCTTAAACCTGAAGCTGGACCATCTTGATTTTTTTCTGCATTATTTGACCTAAACAAAGCTACATTGAGCATGCATTTGTTATTAGATTTTATTGCTGATTTAATGTATGTAACCCGAGTTCCATGAAGGAGGGAACAGAGACGTTACATCAACAAACTGACGTATGGGGTCTTGCTTGAGAGCCCATTACCTTTGAATAGGAAAAATGTGCCAATGAACATTGGCCCAAGAGGAAAGAGCCAATGAACATTGGGCAAAGGAGTTGCGGGCTGAGTCACGCCTACCCGGAAGCGGGTTAATTTAAAGCTGTCCGCAGCTCACTTTCACTCAGGTTTGTGCTGAGGAGCCGAGATGTGTCCTGATCAATCAGCGGTGAATCAGGTTTGCGGCAAGGGGACGTAATGTCTCTGTTCCCTACTTCAGGGAACAAGGGTTACATACATAACAGAGACGTTTTCTTTCAGTCAGTCAGGTTTGACGTTACGTCAACGAACTGATGTATTGGGTCACCATGGAAAATGCTGCAAACCAATCCATGTTACGGGCTAGAAATGCAAGTACGTGCAGGCAAAAAAAGCTTCCATACCTTTCCAGCGCCCCACGCAGGCAAACTGTCGCAGCCCAGCCGGGTGCGGAGCCTGAACGCAGAGAGGTTGTGGCGATTGTTTCTGTCCCCCCAGGAGAGGGCACCTCACTGCACAGGTCTCCTTCCTCTCTTGGTATAGCCACGAGAAACACTGGGGAAAACTCTTATTCCAGGGAAATGGTGCTGTGAAGACCATACCCTGCTAAAAGGATGTAATGTGTGGACATGAGGTATAGACTGTATACTCTACAGTACAAGGCCAAGGGACAGACATGTGTTCACCGATAGAGAAAATGTATTGCGGAGAACACAAATGTGGGATTACAAGGGGGAAATCACTACACATCGGGCACCTAGCCCAGCACAAAGGCTGACTTTGGCATACACACGAGTACTGGGCCTGGCGTGAGGCTCCTCCACCGAGCCTGCTCACCGACAGGTGCTGGAGGAATCACAACGTAGGGTTCACCCTTGGGAAACCACTGTGAAGGAGTACGAACACCTATTTTCCCCTATCATGGGGGAAGGCAATGCAAGCGAAAAAACAGAGCACATCCTCCCACCCACTACCTAATGGGCCCCAACACACAGGAGGATATGGGTTCCACCCTGAGATTGTAAAACCTCGCAAGGGTGGTAGGTGTCGTCCAGCCCACAGCTCTGCAAATGTCTCCTAGAGGAGTGCTGTGCGCCAACACCTTGGAGGTACTTAAGAGGCTTGAAAGGGGCCATAGCCCAGAGAGCACTACAGAAAGATCCCAAGAGCGTCCCTTAGGAACCTGATGACCAGCTCATGCTTTCCTAAATATTTACCTTTACTGCTAGGTGATGGGCCGAGATAGCGGACACATACACCTTCAGGGTGGAAAAGGACAACCTCTTTTCCAACCCTTCCTGCAGAAGGAAAAGCACTGAGCTGATCGGGCAAGTGCAGGGGACTTCTCCACGGGAAGAACACCACTCAGTAAAGAGGCTCCATTTCAAGGCATAAGCCTGCCTGGTGGAAGGAGCCCTCACCTGAGTGATAGTGGCCATCACACTAGGGGGTAGATCACTTAGGGTTCCAGATAGTGCCCTGTCCCTGAGAAAGGTCCTTCCTCACAGGGAATCTGCCAGGGAGGGGTTGTCGCAAGAAGCATCAGGTCTCCAGATCACCTGGACCACCTGGTCCTGTCCAGGAGCCCAAAGCCACCTGCCCGGTGCACACAGTGCCCCAGCCTGTCTTGGAGGCATCCGTTGTCACAACAATGTGCCTGAACACTTGTTCTATGGGTACCCCGGCCCGTAGAAAGGCAATGTCCGACCAAGGGCTAAAGGTTTTGTGGCAGGATGGTGTGACAACCACATGGTGTGTGTCATGGCACCATGCCTATCCCGGGACTCGGTCATGTAGCCAGTGCTGCAGCGGTCTCATATGCATCAGGCTGAGCAGTGTGACTGTAGCCACCCAAAGGGGGAGATCAGTCACCATGCGCAGCTCCTTCATCAACCCCGGCTCAAAACTACCCTCGTGGTGCTGCTTGAGTGCCTTGGCCTGATGAGCCTGCAGGATGGCCATGGCAGCAAGGTGGAGGCTGTCTGTCTAATGGCACTGTAAGCTTGGCAGCAAGCTGCCAGAGGCTTACATGCTTGACCGGGAGACACGGGCGACTCCTCCAGGTGGCAGCCCTTTGCGGGCACGGGGCACCACAATTGCACACTCCACCGAAGGAATCTCCACATATCCCTCTGTGCCCCCCCATCAAGGGTAGTAAGAGTGGAGGGGAGCTCCAAGCTCCTCATGCATTTCTGGTAAAAAAGGCACTGGGATGGGACAGGTGTTCCCGTGCAGACCCAGGAACCAATCCTTCAGCCCCAAATGCTCTGGACAGGGCGGAGGGCTCCACTCCAGTCCAGTGGCCGCAGCTGCCTGGGTAAGCACAGCTGTCAACTCTGAGTCAGAAGAAATGACCCCGCCTGAAGGGGGGAGTTCCGCCTGATCCTCAGAGAAGAACATCCCACTCTCCGATGCAGGGATCAACATTCGGTCCTAATCTGGAGCACCGAAGGTGATAACGGGTCCTGCGAGGAGCACTGCCACCACCCGACAGCTCTAGTCCCAACACTGCAGAGGACTGGGAGGTCCGCAGGGAATGACCTGGCAGGTAGTCTCCACAGTGACCCCAAGGTCTCCCAGAGCACTAACCATCTCTGCTGCCTGCGGGCTTGTGTCTTTAAAAAGACAAATAGAAAGGCTTTTAAAAAGACGCACGCCGTCCGTAATAGCTCATTAGAATGGAAATTTGCTCTTTATAGGAAATAAGCTGTTTTAGAACCAGGTCTGCTGAAGTGCCGAGGGGACCCGCCACCGGAAGCGGGCGTGAACCGCTGATTGCGGCATCACCCACAGCGGATGCTGGAGAACTCCAAAGGCGATAGTCGAATGAACGTGAGTAGCGAGCACTCGGCTCCAAAGCAAAAATCTGAATGAAAGCGAGCTGCGGCCAGCGTTATATTTACTCGCTTCCGGGTAGGCGTGACTTGGCCCACATTTCCTTTGCCCAATGCTCATTGGCTCTTTCCTTTCAGGCCAATGTTCATTTGCGCGTTTTTCCTATTCAAAGGTGATAGGGCTCTCAAGCGAGACCCCATACATCAGTTCGTTGACGTAATGTGACTGAAAGGTAACAGTGATTATCATCATTCCTCACTGAAATACACAAAAACTTTACATGTTTGACTGGTTACCAAGATGACCGCCGAGTAAACTGACTAGAAAGAGACTTTTAGAATATCTTAAGGTTTTCTGCCACTTCTGTCTTTTTGCCATTGCAACCCAAAACCCTCTTCGTCGAGATGTGGCTTAAGCACTCAGGTAAATGGTTTGGATCCTCATTCATTAGTTTTAATGGTTTGATGGTGACAGCCATGTTAGCCATAAACACTATTTATGATACACATTATGTGTGATCCTCACATGCGGCCGGAATTCTTCTAGATAAATAAAACAAAGCTGCAGCCCTCTAATTAGAAGAATATGTTTCTAATTAAGGGAGTGAGGAGGCATACAACACTGCCCCTGACAGTCGAACAGCGCAATCAAACTCAACTCACAATTTAAATGCATCAAATACACCTTCTGTCTTCATGGCCAATTGATCAAATTACTCAGTTACTGTTCTCTTTTTCACTTTCTCTGTTTTTCTTACCTTGTATTACTCTGTTGCTCCTTGGTGTTACAGTCTGACATCATAGTGCAGTTAATTAACACTCATAATTTTTCATTAAAATTTCAAACACAGGAAACCTCAGTGTTTTCTCCTCCAAGAAAATTTCTTATCATTGTAATGTCTATATTCTTATTTCTCAGATCAATCACAACTTTTCTCAGGCCATAGGCTGTTAAAGCATCACTAGAGTGTTCAAGTTCTAGAGTGCACCTGCTAGCCAATTACAGGGTGTAAATTTAGATTCTGGAGTGACCTTATCATGGTGCTTCTAGCTGTGACCCCACTATAATGACTCGGCGTGTCCTGTGCCCTCACTGCATGTTATCTCCTGTTTTTCATTTAGGGGATCTTTATAAGGGTGGATATGAAGGGAAGCAGGTTGTGTGCTCAGTGTCTTTCCTTTTTAAAGGGGCAGAGATGAACAAGTCTTTGTTTGCTTTGATTCTGTTCAGACTACTCCAGCAGAGCCAGGGTCAGATATTGCACAACATCCTTCTTTGTTTGTAATCGGCCCTCAGATCTGAATGACTATACCAGCATACCAACCTGCTGTCTTTTTCTCTGTGTTTCTATCTGTCTTTAAGTTCAGAGAGCTGAACATAAAAGCAGTGTGTCATGAGAACATGATCAGACCGAATACGGTTGTAGAGTTTACCACAAGAGTTCACTGATCTCAGTTGGTGCATCATGGGATTTGTGTCCTCTATGATCCATCAGCATCATGTAAACTACAGCATGTCACATTTTTGAACATTTTTCTATTGCGTTTCTGTCAGCTCTGGGTCCATCTGTTAGCACCAGTTAGCTCCCTCGTCTTTTCTTGGCTTATGTTTTCACTGAATGCAAGACTCAGACTGCAGAACAAATACTACACATTCACACTGCTAATGTGTAAACAAATAATGCAACGGGACACAGCTGATCACTGAAATATATGCAGAAACAAATATATGCGAAGGAAGTGATAATGCAGCCAGGGACATACTCTGTTTTCTGTCCTTAAATAATTTAGTGGTTTAATTCACAACAAAATAAAAATAAATAAATCCTGTTGCCTTACTGTTGCCTTGGCACACGTGCTTTTATATGGAATTTGCAGTGAACCACTTGTAATCGTCATGACAACAATTCACAATAAGGTCAGTTTACACCAGTTAAGAAAACAACTGCTACAACTGATAACAGACCCCTTAAGTGGGTCTACAAAGTTATATAATGTTTATGTTTTGTGTTCATTATCTATTTACTTATGTAGCCGTAACAAATGCATAATAACCTCCTGTAGCTCAGTTGGTAGAGCATTGCGCTATCGGTCCAAAGGTTGTGGGTTTGATTCCCAGGAGAGCAGACATATTGACAAAATTGTATATCTTAAAGTCGCTTTAGATAAAAATGGCTGCCAAATGCGTAAATGTAACAACCCCACCCCATAACTCTGAGTCACCCCTTGTCACTGTATTAATTGGTCTTAATTCTGTTTTGTGTTTAATTTTGTTATCTTAATTTTGTTGTGTTGTAAATTTTGACTTGGGGCACAATGATTTGCAGGATTGGGGAATAACAGAATACATGTACAAAAAACAAGTGTTACATTTTTTTTAAAATAACTGTATTTCAGTACAGTTACAAGTCAAATTATTTGCAGTCAAATCTTTCGAATATTTAGATTAACAAAAGGATTACTTAGATTTCTATGTACCACTTTTTATGGTGTCTTTGTTACACATTACATGTACATACTAAGTTAATTATGCATCATTACATGCAACTAACCCTAAACCAAACCCTAATCCTAACCCTAACCCTATAGTAAATTCATGTTGTTAATTAATATTTAACAGAGTGGGAGGTTCTTAAATGTATAATTACACTGTCACAAGGATACCTTAAACCATAACCGTATGTTTTTGCACTAATATCTAGTCTTTTTGTTTTGAACATTTATTCATATAAATTTCATATAGTGTGGTGCATTTATGTGCACAGACAGAGGTCATTCTGTACTAATACGAGTAGCAAAATGGGGAATATGAAGACCCAGAGGCTCCTTTCCCTTGGATTTTTTTTTTCATTTCTTTAAACAAGAGAAAAAATAATCTGCCAATGTTGAAGTTTTTATAGTTTGTTATATTTTGAAATTTTGAAAATTATAATTTTATAATATAATTATGATTATTCAGGTAGGCCACACAGGCAAAGCTCAGCTATCAACTGTACTAGCTGTTTGATTTTCTCAGGGATTTATTTTTAATTTATTTTTGTAAGCACTATTTAATATTAGATTTAAATTCTAGATTTAAATTTATGTACGTAACCCACATTTATACAGACAGCAAAACTAGTTTCAGTCTTGGGACTTTTAAAAAAAAAAAAGGTTATTATTTATCTGAAGTATTGACACCCCCTCATCACACACATATACTGTTCAGTGACAGTAAAACACACACCTTCTGCCATTGCCTCTAGCCTTACTTCTCTGGGTGACCTGCTGCCGAGCAACACTGTGCCAATTGCTGTACTTTAATTGGCCATTTGGGGAAAACTGAATAGAGAGGTGGGACATTTATCAGGAAATTAACCCAGCAATAATCCAGCCCTCCCACAGGGCAGCAGCGAGCTGTGGGTGCAGCGGAGAGGACTGTGGGATCTGCGCTGATTATGAATGGCAAGCATGTGGTGAATTTAACGGAACATGCCCTGTGATTGCCTTATCATGACAGTGTCACTCTCAGAAGTCACACTGAAGTTTTTGTAGGTAAAACCTGGCAATACAGACATCAGTGTCTGCTAAAATAATTGTTTTATACTGGGCTTTGTGCCAAACCAAGACATGGACATCTTACAGAAATAGGGACCTGTGAAGCCTGCTTATATAGGGTGAATTTTAAAGTGGAACACTTTTTGTAGAGGTATTATGTTTTTAATTTCTAGAAGTATTTTGTTTTTCTTTTATCACATTTGCTAACTTTTAGGTTGATGCAAAATATTTTTATTTAAATGTATTTTATACAATTTGTTTGTTTCAGGCAAATTATTGTTACCAGCTGTTCTGGTAAAGTGTGCCATCTTGCTTCTTAATTAGAAGAAAACATTCTTATTCTTTTGTCTGCACGGCCTTGTGTTTTTTAGTTTTCCTGTTCCTGTCCTGTCCTGTCTGCCTGTCCCGTCCTGTCTGGCCGTTTTGCCTTGTCTAGTTTCATCTTGTTGGTCTGTCTGGGGGACGCCCGGTGTTTGTCTCTTTAAGGGGGGTCTGTGTCCTGTCAAGTCTGAAGATAGTTTTTGCCAGGATCCTGACATTCCCTGTGTTCTGTCAGAGCGTGAGGCTAGAGGGTGGTGCGATCAGCCGAGCACACCATCCGCACCGAGCTTCCTGACCTGTAGACTATATACAGCAAGCGGTGCTGGACCAAAGCAAGAAATATTATGAAGGATCTTAGCCATCCCAACAATGGACTCTTCTCTCTGCACTAGAACGACCTGAGCGATTTTGGTCTTACAGCATTCATTAGTAACACTGCAGAATACTGTTTTTCTAAAGACAATTTTATGCTTTTTATTTTTTAACAAATTGTTCATTTGTTTGTTACAGGTGTGGTATTCATTTTCAGCTCCACAGAACAGAATTCAGATTTTTCAGATTCAGATGAATCTTTTCTTATTACCAAAAATGCATCAACCGTTTAGTGTCAGTCATGTTTCAATAGAAGTTGCTCACATTGGGTGGAAATGAAATCTGCGTACTTTCCGCAGCTAAATAGCAGGAAGAATGGATTTAATTAGTGACGCAATTGTGTTGTGATGCCAATTATTTTTTCAAATTACTTTCTTGCCTTATTCATTAGCTAATTCAGTTTATTTGATTTGACTGTAGCTAAACAAAATAAGGAAATGTGTGTCCAGAAAGTCTGGAGAGACCAGTTTATACCAATACAAATTTTGTGTGGAATTCAACATCTTATAGGTATGTGTTAAAAATGCAATCAACAGAAAATGTCTTGGGTTATGTCTGTAACCTTTGTTCCCTGAGAAGGGAACAAGACACTGCATAGTATAACAACACTTTAGGGAACACCCTCAGCGTATCAGCATCTGAAACTAGTCCAATTTTGATTGGTGCTACAAAAGGATGCTGGAACATACAGAAGTTAGCTTCTGATTAGTCTGAGGCAAGACGTTCTCCTTTTAAGGGAACTTGTTCTGTGTTGTGTAACAACACTTTGGGGAATGAAATACTCACTGTGTCAGACAGCCTGGAGCTTATCCTGGTGTCAAGCCTTTCTAGGCACACCTTAGGATGAGAGGACATGAGAATCCAGTGTGGAAGAAGTTATAGAATCTTATAAATGTGTGTGGGGACGCCCAACCAGCAGTATTACAGACTTCCTGTAGAGACACCCCTGACAAAAGGCCCTTGGAGGAAGACACTTCTCTAGTTAAATAGTAACCTCAAGAGGTGAAGGCAAACTGCGCACCTTATAGGCTACTGAGATTGTCTTAACAATTAAATTGAATGAAATCCTTTTTAGGAGACCCGAAACACACCAACAATGAGACTTACTCTATAAAAGGTGATGACCTTCAGGCCTCCAAAGCCTGAACTTGGCAAAGTAAATGCAGCTTCCTAAGGTCAGCCAACTCATGAAGTGGAGAATGAAAGGCCACAGACCATATAACATAACTTCATGTAGGGAGCTCTGGAGTTTAGAATGACCTCAGTTGAGAGACCAGAATTTAAGAGTTGGTCCCCCTCAGGGGCCAGACCTATAGCATCCACAGCTTTTGCCAATGCTGATGAATGAGATCCCTGGCCTGCAATAGAAGGTCCCTGCTGATCTCCCAAGTAGGGCCTGCAAGAAACACTATGAGGTCTAAAAACTAAACTCTTGCAGGTCAGAATGTGGTTACCAGGAGCAGACTGACCCCATCTTGACAGGCCTTCTCCAGGAAAAAGCATGCATGCAGATGCAGCCTTAGCCATGTCTGTACCATGGCATCCAACCCCAACGGGACTGAATGCATGAGGGAGAACCAGGGCAGACAGTGCATGTCCTCCTGAGATGCGAACAAATCCATTCCGCCTGACCGAACCTTCTCAAAATCAATTCAACCTTTTGGGGATCAAGTCTCCATTCCCCCTGCCTCAACAGGATTTCTGTCCCCACATTCTGGTTCCCAGGGTTGTACATAGCTCTGAGGGAGAGCAACTTGGCCTGAGACCAGGGAAGAACCTGATGCACCAATCTGCAAAGAGGCTTTAGGCCCCCCTGATGGTTTATATAGACAACTACCAATGTATTGGTAGTTACATTGGTCTTACAGACTAGAACATGATGGCCCCTGAAATCTGGGAGGAAGTGTTTCAGGGTTAGAAACACAGCCATCATCTCCAGGCAATTTTCAAGAAAGATGATGATGATATCTCACAGACCCCTTGTAAAGCGACCCTCCATGACCGCACCCCAGCCTGTAGGGGACCCATCGGTTGCCACAATCTTGCATAGACAGGACACTCACAGAGTCAGGCCTTGTGACAGGAACCACTTTCCCATAACTTTGATCATGAGAACCTTCCCTTGGGGAAAACTGCCGATCCTGGGCCACCACTGTGGTCTCGTACAGCAGGCCAAGAGGAATTATGTTGGACGGCGCTGCCAAAAGCATCAACACTTTCTGAAAGTGTTTGACTGTGATGGTTTGGCGTAGCCTGGTCCCAGAAACAGCAGCTAGGATCGATTTGATATGAATGTGAGACCACTGTGCCCGCATCGTAGTTGAGTCCCACACAACCCCCTGAAAAGTAATTCTCTGCTGGGGAGCCAGGGATTCATCTATACATTTTGTGAAGGTGGTGGGGAACAAGGCCAGGCCAAATGGAAGAACCCGATTTTGTTATGCTTCTCCCCTGAAAGCGAACTTATGGAACTTCCTGTACAAAGGAAGGATGTAAATATAAGTATGCATCCTCTAGATCGATCATGATGAAACAATCCTTAAGTTTAATTTGGTATATGATCAGCAGAATAGTTAATATCTATGAAGTACCAGCTGTAGAACCCAGCTTTTCTCTCGGAAAGAGAAACAAACTCTATGGCTCCCTTTGCCAAGAGAGGCTGAAATTCTAGCTCCAACACCTGATACTGCTCGGTGATACTGATCTACTGATCAGTACTGGAGACTACAGAACCTGGGAGGTTGGCCCTCAAATTGAATTCTGTAGCCCTGCTAAACCGAACGCAGAACCTATTGAGACATATTGAGAAAGGCCTTCCACGTCTCTAAATAATTTTTAATGGTAGTAAAAATCTCAAGGCTGACCTCAGTTGCTCTGTTAAGTGGCTGACTGGCAGCAGAAATTCGAACCACATTTTCTTCAGGCACACTCAAAAGGGCCACACAACTAGTATGGGCGGCTGCTTTGTTTTGTGTTCGCTGGAAATCAAACACAAGGTGGCTGGAAGCAAAGATTGATTTTCTTAGGGCTCTGTAAAGGAGCAAAACTTAGTTGTGCATCCACAAGGGGGACTGCCCTCAGAGGCCCAAGCCTGGCATCAGGGCCTCTTTCCCAATGGCCTCTTTCCTTTATCTTTTTATCAGTTTAGATATTTTGCATAGAACAAAGAAAGGAAAAGAGAGAAAACACAATAACAACAACAACATATACAATAAATAGAACAAATGTGGTCATAGTAATTAAAAATAAATGGTAACAACAGCTGACATTGCATTTCGAAAAAATAAATACAAATAAATAAATTATTAAAAAACCCTTCTTCCTTTAAATAAAATTAAAAAAAGGCCAGTTTCAGTTATGGTCAAAATATGGATACACAATTTTTGAAGCATTAAATTAAATAAAATGTTATTTATTTAGAAATTTTTACAATGTTTCATTGCTTCAAAGCAGCTTTACATATAATGAAAAAAAAAACTGTCAGGGTCCTTGCTTCTTGTTTTGAGTCTTCCTAGATTCTTTTGCTAGATTTCTTTTGATCCTGACATTCCCCATGTTTTGTGTCAGAGCATGATGTTTGGATCTAAACTCTGGCTCCGGGTCATTGTTATTTATGGAAGTACATGGCCTTTGTTTGTTTACATTTTGCCATGTGCTCTCTGGTTTTGTGTTCTGACCCCGCCCCCTTGTTTCCTCATTAATCTTCCTGTCTGTCCTCGTTACCTGCTTAGTTTATTCTCCTATTTAATGCCCTTGTGTTTGCTGTGTTGTGTAGATTCATTTTACGTTTGCCTGAGTCCGTGTCTTGGTTCCTGCTATGTGGTTCTGCTCTGTGTTTTCTTGTTCGACATTTTGCCCCCTCATGGGTTTTTGTTTTTTATTTATCAAATAAATATTTTTGTTAAAAGCTATCTGCATTTGGGTTCTTTCCCACGCGTCCCTGACTAAAACAAAGAAAAAAGTGTGTTCAACACAGAATACATCGTATTATTGTAAATTATATGTGTGGGATGTATTTTAATAGAACTAATAAGGGATACTAGGTTTGTAGTTGGTTTATGAATAAAGGGTTTACTGAACCGTTAAAACACATTTGGATCATTTGAATAAATTAATACATGTCAACCCACTGTGGCCAAATATGCACCCATATTATCATGAAAACATCAGCCTTGCCTCTTAGGAGTAGTAGGAGCATTGTTCCAATGTTGGAGGCCTTGGCTGATTCCAATTAAGCAAGATGCCATTTTTGTTATATATGATATAATGCCAATGATCTGCTACAGATGTAGTGTCCAATGTCCAATGGATATAATGTCCAATGAAGTTTCCAGAACTTTAACTGTGTACCTCATGTACATATTTTCAAAAATATTTAAGTTGGTCAGTTGCACTGGCTGCCAGTAGCTGCTCGCATCAGGTTCAAGGTTCTGATGTTCGCATTCAAGGTGACTACTGGATCCGCACCTCCTTACTTGCTCTCACTTCTTCGCACTTATGTGCCCACCAGAAACTTGCATTCAGCTAATGAACGTCGCCTTGTTGTTCCATTCCAAAGAGGGAAGAAATCACTTTCCCGGACTGTTACTTTCACTCTGCCCGTGTGGTGGAATGAACTCCATAACTCAGAATGGCTGAGTCCTTAGTTGTTTTCAAGAAACGACTAAAAACTCAACTATTTCGTCTTTACTTCCTTGAATAATCAACTAACACACCTCTACTTCTTTTATATAAAAAAATAATAAAATATCGCCTTTTCATACTGGGCTGGAATACCCGAGACCTGTCTATAGCACTTATTCATTGTTGCTCTTATTGTTGTTGAAATTGCTTCCTTGTCCTCATTTGTAAGTCGCCTTCGATAAAAGCGACAGCTAAATGACTAAATGTAAATGTAAGTTTCTTACATTCCCAGAAGATATAATGCATAATTGATCCTGTATATTTTTTTTACATCAGCGACACCTAGGTGACACATTTTACTTCCGGTCTTGCGTCATCATCCCGCCTCCTTGTTTCCTTGTTTAGTTAATATCACGCACCTGTTTGTCATTGTTTCCCTTTTGTATTTATTGCCCTCATGTCTGCTGTCCTGTGCTGGTTCGTTTGTTTTCATGGCTGTTGTCTCCCTAGCTTGTTGTCTTCTTCGCTCGTTATTTGCTAACCGTCTCGCTCTCACCGTAGTCCAGTCTAGTCCTGTCCTAGTTCATGTTCTCGTATGTGTTCCGCGTCGGAGTGTACTTGGTGAAAAACAGAACGGAGCTTGTCGTACGTGTGGGCGACTCGCCGGATACGGCCCCATGTGAGGAGAAGGAAGAGGCATGGGGCGGCTCTTCCTCCCCTGTCAGATTCGGCAGTGGCTCTGGCGGTGGTGCTGCCTCCCACTTCAGTGTCTGGCGTGTCTGTTCCAGTGTCTGTTCAGTCTGTCCTGATGTCTGTCCAGTCTGTTTTTCCTGTCCAGTCTGTCCCAGAGTCTGTCCTAACGACTGTCCTATCCATCTCTCAATCTCTCAAGTGGCGGCGTTCGCCAGTCCAGTATCTGCCAGGTGGCAGCATCCGCCAATCTGTCTAGTTCCAATCCGCCAGTCTAGTTCCTGTCCTGGCGGAGGCATCCACCCATCTGGTTCCTGTCCCGGGGGAGAACTTTTTCACATTTTGTCACCTTACAACCACAAACTTAAATGTATTTTATTGAGAGAATGTGACAGAAATATGTGATAGACCAACACAAAGTAGCACATAATTGTGAAGTAGAATAAAAATGATATACAATTTTAAAAATTTTAAGCAAATAAAAATCTGAAAAGTCTGAAAAGCCAACTCAAAGTCTGGAAATGGGTGTCCACCTCCTGCGTCTGGTGTTTCTCCTGGTGGTCAGCCTAGGTCGTGGTCAATCACACCCACGTGGTTGCCCGTCTTGTTGTCTGTCATTCCTGTCCTGTCAAGAGTCTCACCCATCTTGTCTAATGTCATGTCCATCCTGGTAAATGTCATGCCTGTCCTGTCCAATGTTCTACCCGTCCTGTCTCACGTCTTGTTCTTGTTTGGTCTTGTGTTGTCTGCACGCCCTTGTGGCTTTTAGTTTGCCTGTCTGTCCTTGTCCTAGTTATCTGTCTCGTCCTGTCGGCCCCCTCTCTTCCGTCCTGTCTGTCTGTGGTCTGGTTGGGTACGCCCAGGGTGTGTCCCTTAGGGGGNGGTTGTGTGAGGATCCTGGCTTCCTGTTTAGGTCTTAGAGATCGTGTTCTGCCAGGATCCTGACACAGTCTATGTTATATGTCAGAGTGCGGGTTTTAGACTCCGACTCATCTTGTCTTAGTTCGGTTCTGGTTGGAGTTGAAGTCTAGACTCGCACTCTGGGTGTGCGTTTTGTGTAGAAGCACATGGCCTAAATGCAAAGCGTTATGTGTGGCGGAAAAGTAACACTGCTTATCACCCTGAACACACCATCCCCACTGTGAAACTCGGTGGTGGCAGCATCATGCTACAATGGAATGGTTTGGATCAAAGAATATTCATGTTTTAGACTGGCCCAGTCAAAGTCCAGACCTAAATCCCATTGAGCATCTGTGGCAAGACAACATTGCTGTTCACAGATGCTCCCCATCGTAATACAACCGTATTACCTTGGGAGGGCAGTAACGAAATCAAGCGTGATGTGGGACCATGGTCTCGAAGGGGCAGACAACGGTTGAAGTAACCCTACTGGGGGTCAATTGGAAATCTTGCCACGAGCACAAGCTGAACAGGCCAAACAAAATCCTGGATTTCACGAACCATAGAACGCCACCAGAATCGCTGCTTGGTGAGAAAACCAGTACGATTGACCCCTGGGTGGCAAGCTACGTTGAAACAGTGACCCCACCGAATAACATCAGACCATAATCTCAAGCAATCGACCCGGTGGGCACCCGGGTGGGGGCGTTACCCCTTCTAATGCGAAAAGAGAGTGTAGAGATGACGGGCATTCAGAATGATCAAAAATACGGGATAACGTGTCGAGTTTGATGTTTTTGGAACCCTGACGGTAAGAAATTGAAAAATCAAAACAACTGAAAAAAGTGCCCACCAAGACTGCCTGGAGCTGAGTCGTTTGGCGGATCTAATGTACTGTATTCTTGTGATTGGTCCAAACAATAAAGGGTACCCCTGAACCCTACAGCCAATGACGCCACTCCTCCAATGCCAACTTGACTGCCAGCAACTCTCTGTTACCGATAACATAAGTGCGTTTAGCGGGTGACAAACAACGAGAGAGAAAAGCGCAGGGGTAACATCTTGTTGTCGGAGGCAGAGCGCTGGGAAAGACCTGCACCTACCCCCACCTCCGACACGTCGACCTCCACCACAGACGTGTTGGATCAGGGGTTAATAGAATTGGAGCCAAAACGAAGCGGCTCTTGAGGTTGGTGAATGCAGAATCAGCTTCACTAGGCCACCTAAATGTCGTCTTGGTTGAGGTCAAGGCAGTCAGGTGAGGCTAGTTGGCTAAAATTGCGAATAAAACACCAGTAGAAATTGGCAAACCCCAGAAACCTCTGCAGGGCCTTGCAGGAATCAGGACTTGGCCAATCCACCACAGCCTTAACCTTGTTGGGATCCATGTGCACTCCCTCGCAAGAGATGATGTATCCCAAAAACTGAACCGACTGTGCATGAAAGACGCATTTCTCCGCCTTGACAAAAAGCTCACCTGTTGTGGCCTACTGGTTAGTGAGTTGGACTTGTAATCAGAAGGTTGCTGGTTTGATTCCATCACTGTGGGGTTGCAACTGAAGTGCCCTTGAGCAAGGCATCTAACCCCCAATTTCTCCCCGGGCGCAGTAATGTGCTGCCCACTGCTCTGGGTGTGTGCGTGTTCACGACTTGCAGTGTGTGTTCACTCCTCACCAGTGATGGGTTAAATGCAGAGGTCACATTTCGGGAATGGGTTACCATATCTGACAAATAGGTCACTTTCACTTTCACTTCATTCTCTAGCAACCTCTGCAACACCCGCCTGACGTGCTTAACATGTTCCTGGAGAGAAAAAGAAAATATCAATATGTCATCCAGGTAAATATATATGAATTGGTCAACCATATCTTTCAGCACGTCATTAATGAGTGCCTGAAAAAACGTGGGGGGTGCTGGACAGCCCAAAGGGCATAACCTGATATTCAAAATGCCCCTTGGGGGTATTAAAAGTGGTTTTCTATTAATCTCCCTTCCTTATACGGACCAAATGATAAGCATTGTATAAATCTAATTTTGTGAAGATGGTAGTCACAGGGACCCATCCTTCTTACCCAAAAAAAAACCCCTGCCCCGGCGGGAGAAGAGGAGGGATGAATGAACCCGGCTACTAGAGAATCAGAAATATATTTCTACATGGCCTCCCTCTCAGGAGCTGAAAGTGGGTATAACTTGCCCTTAGGCGGAGACGTACCTGGCAATACATCTATAGCACAGTCATAGAAATGATGCGGAGGAAGAGAAGCAGCCCTGGACTTACTGAACACTTCCTCCAGGTCAAGGTACTCCTTGGGCACGTTAGACAGGTTCACTGACTCATCCTGCAACAAAGAACAAGACACAGACCAACAAGCAGACACAAGACAAGAAGCGTAACAGTAGTCACTCTATGCTGCCACCGAATTACGGCCCCAGTCCACCCTGGTATTGTGATGGACCAGCCAGGGATGTCCAATGACAATAGGGGCCATTGGAGATGTGGTGAAGAGGAATGATATCTTCTCGGAATGATTTACGGAAGTAATGAGGGTAACCTGGCCCGTGATTTGTGTAATGTCAGGAAGAGTTTGTCCATTGAGTCCGTTGACAGAAATCTTGTGAGTGAGGGGACTAAAGGGAATGTGAAGCTGACGAGCCAATACAAAGTCCATAAAATTACCTTCATCCACCAGGGCCAGGCAATTGTGAAATTTGGCTGCTCGTTGCAGTCTAACCGGGAGGAGAGTTGTGGAAGAGGATTTTTTCTGTGAGACCCCTCCCCTTTAACCGGGCAGTTCACGAGAATATGGTCCACAATATAAACACAGTCCCTGTGCTCTCCATCTCTTTCTCCTCCCAGAAAAGCCGAGCTCTACCCACCTGCATGGGTTCTTGATTGGAAACTGGACTGACCATATTCAAGGAGTGGACATATTCCATGACTGGACGCGTAGGACACTATGACACTGGAGAGTTATGAGCCAGCTGATTTCATCACTGTAATCATGCATCTACTCGGAGTGCTAGATCAATGAGTCCATCCAGATCTGTTGGTAACTCCAGAGTGAACTCCTGGCATGAGTAAGCATGGCTCATGCTGTTGTTTGGTGTTCGTAGGCTGGAGAGGGGTCGGCGGCATGGGTGGCGCAGTGGGCGATCTTAGAAATTGTAGCTGGGTGGTGAGCTCAGACACCTGTGCTACCACAGCTTGCACAGCTTGACCAGTAGCCAGCAGATGTTTCTCCTGCTGATCCATGGTGCGTTGTTTAGGGAAATAAATTCTTGAAGATCGGATTATTTCATGCATGTCAGGATAAAAGACAGGATTCAGGATAAAAGACAGGATAAAAAAGACAGGATAAAAAGACAGGATAAAAGACAGTTGTGAGAGTGGGATCCTGCCCACTCTCACAACATGCACAAACAGAGAAAGCAAGAATGAGTCTGTGAACCCATGAACCGTGACAATCTTTGCCATAGTGTTAGCATCCATGCGCACTGCCGGATGTACAGTTTTTGAACTGCACGTACTTGTCTTATATGCTTTTGAAAAGATGTCACGTTCTATAACTAAAAGGGGCTTAGACATAATCGAAAGAAAGATCGGGTTTCTAAACGTTACAGGTAGTTTATGTGCAAAGATTTGAAGAGCTGTCACACTACACAACCATCTTCGTTGAGGTCACATGCTAGCCCCTGGCAACAACCCTATGAGACCTAGAGTGGTGGTGTCATTGAGCAACCTGTCACAACGAGCAACTCTTCCACAATGGAAGAGCACTTAAATTGATCGTTCTTTCTCACCATTGTAACTTTTTTTACACACAACACACAAGACAGACAGCTTCACACAGAACGCTTCATAAGAACCAGAAGCAGAACCAGAGAACTTTTGTATATTCCGATGTCTTTTGTAGCTTCTGTGGTATGTGGGCTGTGGTATGCCAATACGCAGCACCGTCAAGATTCACACATGCTTCAGATGCTAATATGCTGAGGGCGTTTCCCAAAGTGTCATTACACAACACAGCATGTCGTGTGTCAGTTATCTTAAAAAGGAACAAATATTATGTTGTGGTACTGCGTTATGTTGGATTTGAAATGTGCATTTCTTTTTAATTGTTATTGTAACACACATGGTTATGTTTTTGCAGGCCCAGCCCTAACCAATTTGGCGCCCTAG
>JAZGTJ010007785.1:0-22179 GCA_036877575.1 Botia almorhae | reverse complement strand
ATGTATAACCAGTTTTCTGGTATTTGGTTTCCATTTTAGACATACTGTATTGGTTTTTAGTGTGAATGTGACTGTAGAACAAAAAGAAAATGAATATTACAACAACACAAGCTTGAAAGACATACTAGACAACTGGCAGGAAGTATACAGTACAGTTCAGTACTCCAATAGGGTGCATATACAGTATATTATATATATATATATATATATCTATATATATATTGCATATATATTCTGGGGTGTCTGAGATGAACAGACTGGTTTTTTTGGGGGGGGGGTGTTTAAAGCATGTTATTAAGAAAACTTTCATTTTTCATAGTAAGTTCTAATAATAGTAGGAAAATTCATTTTATATCAACTGATTTTTATAACCATTAATTTGCAGTCTTACTGGTGTAAATATAAATGATTCTTCAATGTAAAGTATGTTTTGGCCAATTAAAAGGGCCATGGTGCCTCTCAGACACCAAAAAAACAGTTTAGCAACAATTAGCTTCAGCTGATGTAAACTGGCCTTAGATTAATGCTTTGTTCAAGATGTATACAATTACCATTAAAAACCTTTGGCTTTGTTTGAGCCAGTGATACATTGTCTATAGAGACAAACGTCTGGCGGAAACGCCTGTGATCTTTTGACAGCGTTCCTTACCTGATGATATTCTCCAGAGGGACACGCGCGCTCTCAGACCATCTGTGGATGCAGTAAGTGAAACCACCCAGAGCTCTGTATTAGCATTGCTGTGTTTCCCTCTCCTGTCCCTCTCTGAGACAAGTTCCCCACACTCATATTCATCACCATTCACTGCCTCGTCCGGGCTCCATGCCCTGGGCACACAAAAGCCTGCTGTCACCTTCCTTCCAGCTTCACCACCTTTACCTATTCAAATCCGAATAAATAAATAGATAAATCAACTGTTTATTTCCTGAGGTGGTGAAAGCGATGTTTGATGCACTTCAAAAGAGTTCCGCCGACGTGCATTCACAGGAGTTAATCAAAACAAATTATCCTTGTGATAAACTGCCATGTGCTTTGGAACACAATCAACCAATAAGAGTGCAGAGACGTGGAGTGAATTTGCCGTTTGCCGCAGTTGTGTTTCTTTAGTTCATCATTGATTGGGGCTACGTGTTCTAGACAATGAAAAATACAGTATTGAATATGTATGACCATGAAATCATAAAACGTAATGTTTTTGAAAAACAAAATCCAGGAATTTCTGCAAGCGGGCAATCACTCAGTGGCAATGGTTTATTTGTGATGCAATCTTTCCTTCTTTTTATCATTTTAAATCAAAATGACTTTCAATACACACGAGGGGCGGGAGTAATATCTAAATAAATAAATCAAAGTGGGTTCACCCCCTCTCCTCCACTCAGTATGTATTGGCAATGACAGGGGGGTCATACAATATTCCGGCTTTAAATCTGCTGACATAAGAGCGGTATAAATCAAAGACATTATTGCACCTTAGTGCCCAAGGCTCTGAGGCATTTCTCATTCCCAAGGCCAGACAGAGCCAGAAGACCATTTGCACATTCCAATTTGATGAGAGAGAACAAAAAACCAGGCTTTTTAATAAGTAAACAAATAGGACTTTTATAAGCCTAGTGTGTCAGAGGAACCCGGTTCGTGGATAAAAATGGAGCTTGTCTGGCAAAACCGGAGCGGTTTGTGTGACACAGGACTATAGGAAAGTAATGTATATGCTACAGCAAATCTGTTCCTAACTTCAGTCACGTTTCCTGTCCCTGACAAATGATGGGCAGAAATCTCTCCATTTGTATGATAAAATATTCGTATATTTGAATTCTTGTTTTCTCTTCTCCGTCTCTTTGTGATGTTAAATGTTTTTTGTCCGAACCAATTGGCAGCGATCGAATTGAAGTACCAGGTATGAATATGAATCACGCTATTTGTTCTTTTAAGGAAGTTGTTACTGATTTATAGCGCCGGAATATAAAACACAACGCTGCTTCATTTGTAGTCTTTTCACTTCCTCCGACGGCACTCGTTTTGTGTTCTCTAACTATTGATTCAGCATTCTTCAGCATTTACTCGGATACCTCGTTTTAACAGCGCACGCGAGTAACAAAAAGTCCCAGCGGAGGGGAAATACATTTGTTCTGAGGCACAGAAACGAAAATGTAGATTTTGTCATCAAATGTCCAGAGCAACAGGAAACGTCGAGGTCATAAACAATGTGTTCCCCAGGTAACAATTATTTCATTGTTTTGCCTCATCCGCTCCTTCATTTCCAAACAAGCCATCATCACTTACGTTACAACAGAAAATCTCCAAAAATGGTAAGACTTCCTTTTTAATATCGTCATATCTGGAAGCCGCCCTCCTAATGATCATCTTGTTATTTGAGCACATTATTTATTAATAGATCTCTATTTGTGGACGTATTTTAGCTGCAAGAAGGTGGATGGCCATTTAAAGGATCTAAAAAAAGCATTTTCATTAAAAAACATAGGAATACATTTATCCTGTGGCGTTTTATACAAGAACAGCACATCCTATTCTCTCAGTAACAAGAACAAAGCACTTGTGTGGCCGCCGAACTGAGTAAACATGGGTGAACGCCATTATGCCTCCAAACGATATGTAACCAAATAACAGGTTTGAGTAATTACTGAGTCTTTTTCCTCACCAACTTTATCCTTAGGAGTGAATTTCATTATCTCCAAAGCACGACTTCACGTGGGGAATCAGCGTGTAACCAACTGTGACTGCTGTGTGCCTGGCACCCCCGTGCAGGCCCATCAGATATCTCCAAATACAGTTTCTTTCTTGGCCTGATAAGAGTCCAAGCACACAGCTATGAAATAAATGGCTGGCTGTGGGCCGAGTGGGAGCCGGGCTGAAGTTGTAGGGGAGAGGCTGCGGGTCACGACTGAGATCGGTAAAGAATGGGGGGAAAAATTACTGATGATTTGAGATAATGCCATGCTGATGGGAGCAGAAACGTCCGTGCTCATCACTCTCCTGCCTGGTTCGGGGTGGAGGGAGACCGTGGAGCAGTGGACATGTGGTGGGCACAACACGGTTGCAGTGCGACAAGTGGAATGCAGACAGCCAGGTGGTTTTACAGTGTAAACACCAGGCTCTCTCCCTGACTTTTGGAGGATAATTGAGTTTTACTGATGGCCTTCCAGATCCTGGTCGTAATTAAAGACGACAGATTCTGACGCCTTCAAATTAGATCAGGAACACGGCGGAGGGGCACGCGGTTTATTTTCATAAGGTGTTACTTTCAGTCTGTGACTCTAATCATCAAGTGGGTACAGCAAATGGACTGTAAATATATTCATGGGCATGCATGCGAGCATGTATATCTTCAGCCATTTATAGATGTCCCATTCATTTATTAAGTCCACAGGAGAGAAAAATACTAGGAGAGAATGCGCTTCACTCTCCTGCTTTATAGCTATTTTTATACCCATGTGACTATTTCCAGAACTAGATCAATGGTAATGATCGGGCAAAAGGCAACCGTTTAGACGCTGCTCTATCTTTTGTAGACCAAAGCCACGTGTGAGGAGGGAGTGAGTATGATGGAACGTTTTACTTGCATTTCTCAGAGGTGAGTTTTGTGAAAGGCACCACCAAGATCCAGTTTAGGCCGTTTAAGTAGAAGCAGCTTGGTGGACGTGCGTGTCAGCGAGCTAAAAGGCTTGATGCACGACAACCCATCTGGAATCCATGATGTACGCCATCCCTGAAAGGGTGATAAGCAATGGCGCGGACCTCTGCTCCTTCAGACGGCTTTCCCAGACGCCATATTTCAAAGAAACAACACTATCTGCTGTGATTTATGCCTTATTATGAAGCCGTCGTTCAACGCCAGCACAGAACTCATTACAGACCTTTTTTTATACAAGTGTTTCGTCATTTAAATAACCACAGTGGACTGTAGAGTGATTTAGCATTCACATGTAAATGAATTTCATAATTTCACTTTTCAATTTGCCCACTTCTGTGAAGCTTGCAATAGTTAAAGATGGAGCAAACACCCGAAACGGAGTTAAATGTGGAGGTGAGGAACAGCGTTGAGGAAAATGTGTGGGAAACCAAAATCTCCATTAATATTTAGAAGTGGGTGCCAGAAATGGCCATCTAGGATAAATTACTGTTTCGATAAACCAATTTAGATTGGATAGCCTAGAGTAGATGTTCCAGCTATCATGTTACAAACATTTTTTTGTTTTGCTGAATAATCTTGCCTGCTTTTTTAATATATTACAACATGCAGTAATGTGTACGGGAAATTTAAAGGACACTGTGGTTTACTTTGCTTGCCGATTTTTCACAGAGCATTTAAATATATTTGCTTTGATTTTTTTTTCCTTTTTAAGTGCTTTCTAGAAATTCTCATGTTAACCTGAAGATTCAATTTAATATCCTTTAACCTTATCAAGTTTGTCATTCTGTTGTTGAAATGACTATAACAAAATTGGCTTTTGAATAAAAACAAAGTTATAAGGGATGTGAAATGTAGTTTTGAACAGGTTTAAGTTACAAGAGCAACAGAAGTATTCATCACTGGATTGCTTCTAAACACGATTTACAAACGAACAGTATCAGTAAAATCAGATAAGGTACTTTTAAAATGACCTCAGTCTTACGGAAATGTTTATGGTATTTCGGCCGATCTTTTTCCCTTGTTTATTTGAGTATGTCACACGTGTTATCTTTGATCAGTTAACTTTAGCTGGCTGTGCTGACCAATTAGCAGGGATATTTGGTTTGACATGAAAAATTCCCGTTTAACTTAAGGTTAAAACAAAAACAGCTAATGGGCTACATTAAAAACATATGCTGCCGAGTGTTTCTAATCCCTGCCATGTCCAGCGGATTTACTGGTGCTTGCGAGCAATTAACAATCTCAGAGATGCTAAGACAGTACATGTGCCACATTTACTCAATGGGCAGTTTCACACTTTTGGGAGTTTTATTCCGAGCGGCAGGCTCGCCAGACAAGAGTAAGAAATACTCATTTGGGAGGATTAGCATGTTTTTAGACTTAATCCACTCTCCCATGTGCAGTGCGGTTTCGCATGTCAGGCGTATATGACGATGTTAGGGGGATGTTGGGGAGGGGTTAGGCTATCTCACAAGTTACAAGTTATTATACAAGAGACACTAGGTCATTATTTATACAGAAAATATCAACAGTAAGCCCGTGAATGGAACACGCGTGAGAGGAAAACAGCTTAGCGGGTCTCAGGAGGGGTCCAAGAGGAATTTAATCCCTCCAGTGGATGAAAACATAATTTTTAAAAGGTTTTTAATCAGAAGAAAACCAATACACCACTTTTCTGGTGTCAGAAAGTTCAGCTGGGCCTTATGACGTCATCCGGGGTCAAAACATTTTGTGGTCACAGGAAATGGAAATTTTCTCAAGGTTGTGTTTCTGCCCTATTGTGCTTTCCATGCCTTCGTGTGGAAGGCAGAGCCCTTTTCAAAACATCTGCAAAGCCGAATATAGAAAGGAAAATGAGATGATTTCAAAGCTTGGCTGAATGTAGGTCACATAGCCGCAGTGGTGCTCTTTTAAATTGCTACAGGTGGACTCATAAATTCATTTCTTTCTCACAGATTTCTTCCCTGCAGTCCGAGTGTTGATGTATCAAAATCTCCTTCCTGCATTACCCTCAGGATTTCTATTGTTCTTGCTGGTCCATGGCAGGCTCAAGGGTTCTCACAGAGCACACGTGCACTGTAGTTTCTGAGTTGTTTTAATGATTCTGCTTAATATTGACAATTGATTCTGTTAAATATTACCTCTTCTGTATCTCTAATTCCAGCGACCAGTTACATCTTTAGGGGTTAATCTCCCCTCTCGTGTTTGTAACCCTTGAACTTAGTACTCCACAGTTAGGCACTTGTATTAAAATATGCTTTGACATGGCTACTGTCTTTGTAATTAGAAGGTCAGTGTATTGACTTTCGGGCAGATTTAGCACCATGGATAAAAGTTGAGAGCGTATGAGGTCAGGGAATATAAAGATCCAGGGTTCAATTAAGGATTTTTAGCTGTATTGACTTTTATTGCCAAGGGTAGTTTTCTATTTTTGGCTAAATGAATGAATGAAGGATGTTGTTGTTTAGAGCCAGTAGAATTTATCATTGTTTATGTATTTTGCTCTGTATGTATTTGGAGTATAATGTTAATGCTTTTCTTTTATCTAGCTTTGCAGAGTCAGCCAGACTATCTGTACGTGTCTGGGCCACTTAATCTTATTCTGGCCAAGAATTTCCCTCTTAGAAAGGAAGGAGCTGAATGATTGACGTCCTACCACATTTTTTTTTTTTTACATTTTGCTTAGGGCCAGGTAATACATTTTAAATTGGTGGTAATAATAAACTAATATGCAACACAATAATAAACTAATATGCAACACATTGACCTATTTAAAGGTAGAGTAGGTAGGCAGTTTCAGAGAGGCTAGCAATAGCAAGCTAGCTTTGGAGGCATAAGATCCCAGCTTCCTCTCAGAGCGTTTTCCAAAGACACGCCTCCTCCAAAACACATGAACGGTTATCTCACCATTCTGTATACAAACGTAAAGCTTACAGGCCCATTTAAGCCTTGCCTGAAAATCATTAGATTTATTGCACTGACCAAAGCCTAGCATCATTTATATGTCAACAAATCCGTGGATTATACGTAGAAACTAATTCATTTTTAACCTAACATTATTAATATTCACTGAACGCATAATAAGGAATAACAATGTTAACTTAACACGAAAGCATGTTTATGGAGCATTATTTAAATGTCTAGTGTGATCCAAAAACCTAATCTTTAATCAAGATCTGCAGTTTATATTAATCCCCTTATCCTGTGATCATGAGCTTTCATTTAGAATGTATTTAAAAAATCATCTTAATTGCTGACAAAAACATGTTTATTGTTCACAGCTTTCTATATTCTATATTCTCATGTTCCTCTCAGTTCAGTCTCTGAAGATCCTCTTCAGAAAGGCCAGATGGGGTTCATCTAACAGAATCTGAGGTCACCAACGCAGTCGGTCATGAAGAAGTAACGATAGCCGAGGATGTTTCAGCGCAGGCGCCGGTGTTAATGCTTAACACAGATGGCAAGAGGTGATATTTAGTTTCAGGACACAATATTCCCAAAGAGAGGTTTAATCTCACATCATTTTTCTTATTGGTTGATGCGTGTGTCTCTATAATATTCTCTGGTTTATTTCAGCAAAGGGATTAAAAAATGAATGAAACAAATGATGTATTAGGTTCTCAGTTTAACATGCTAATTTATTGCGATTAATTATTAAAAAAAATATTGCATCAGAAATGAATGCAATTCATCTTGGTATGTAAATGCAGTAGTAAGAAACTTTGTATTGGCGAGGCTGTGCAGTCACCATATATTCACAGATCAACCATTAAAACAAATGTATATGAAATACAAAGCCCCTATATGTATGTGATTTCAGAATGGATTACTGTGGACTTTAGGCCAAATAAATGATGTAAACAAACAGTATATTGACTTCTGAAACCACTGTAATGTCTTTGGTTAAATGAGCATCGTTTGGGGATTTTCCTAAGCAAATGTTGATATGTGCAAATAATCGAGATAAATGTAATATTTTTTCTGTTATTTTTTGATTGATTGACAGCCCTAGGTCTTACAGTTCAAGTAGTGTGTCGTATTCCCTGCGATTTCTCATGTGTTGCAGCCACTGTAACTTGTAACCAACAATTCCTAAAACAGCCGTATTACCCATGATGCAATTTCATTCACATATCCGGCATCATCCGTACCTCATTATCCAGAGCGCGGTCTCTCCATCAACCCATCACCATGAGAGGTGTCAGATACAAGTGACCCGAACCCAGAATCTGACCCTAAACCCACTTAATCATCATCACAGCTGCTTTAAGCTTGTGCACAGAACCTAAAATTAGACTTCGACTGATGTATGACTGATGGTTGGAGAAATTCCTCCTTCCACACATCGCTTCATCGGTAAAATTGTGCACCCACGCGTCATCGCGAGATAAATGTCCTGGTTTCTGACCAGTAACGTGAGCTTTGCTGTACCTGTGGCCTACTTCTAAGAACCAGACACGCTGTACCACATCTACTCATTGCAGCTTTACACTGTCCCCCATCTTTCATCGAAATACCTTCAACTCTTACTGCTGTGGATCCAAAAATATGAGCTGTTTTATTTCCCCCTGTTAGTCTATAACCATTCAAATCTTCTGTAACGGGAATAAGACCAGGACAGGGTTTTAGAAAACACAGAAATAGTGCATATTAAAGTGTGGCTTATTTACCCCAGAGTCAGAGGAGAGAGAGAATACGAGACAGGCCTCTGATGGCTTTGATAAATGTCCTCCCATGCATGAGTCACAGGGAACATTATTTAAAATCAATGTAGCTTTTTCTCTCTGGCCCTGGTGTGGCCTGGCGCCTCGGAGAGCTCTGCAGCCTGCTGTGTAACTGGATGGTGGTGTTCTTTTGTATGTGCCTGTTTACACAGGGGGTTAATGCAGCTCAATTACATGCACGTTTTTTGTCATCTCCGTAGCCCCCTGCCCTCTATCTTAATAATCAATTGGATTACTGTAATGCACCAGAGGAAGGTTAATCCATATGTCAGGTATACAATTACAACTCATAGACTGGGTACAGGAGGACGTTGAACACTCATCGCTGGTAGGAACTGGGAATTGAAATATTGTGAGCTGACGTGTTGGTTTTATAAAATGATGGTCTAGTTTTATTGTGAGGTTAAATGCTGTTTTGTGATCCAATACGGTTTGAAGTATTGGATCACCTACTAGTATTTCACTTTTCTCTTATTAGTATTTTGCTTTGATTAGTTTGTGACGTTTGCAAAATGTGTAAAATTTGCAAAAATCTACTTTTGGCATTTTATCACTCAGCTTCTTGAAATATATCAACAGTTTTAAAAGAGTTTCCATCTATGGCTGGGCTTGTAATGAAAGTTATTAGTATGTTGACACATTTATATTTTTGTCTACAAAACGAATTTCAAACATTTAAGAAATATCAAAAGTTTTTGTAGATCATGAGAAACATTTCAGTCAAGTGATCTTAAACATTTGGTATTTTAATAACCTATTCATGTTTTGTAGCATATAACTATATCAAAGTCTGAGACATGTAACAGACACACACACACACACACACACACACACAAGACTCTGTTACAGACAGTGGAAGGAAATGTGACAGAAAACACTCCCTTAACTTCATAACATCTACGTGCCGTGTAAATTGAGTTACAAATCAAGTGGTTTGTTTGAAAAGAAATCACAAGCAGTCAGAGGTTTCACATCAGATGCTTGAGGTGGCGTGTGTCCAGTTTGGGTACAGCAGCAAGCTGTCGGGCAGGTTTATCACAATGGCTTCCTGGCCTCTTTCTGCTTCCCCTTTGGCCTTTGTAAGTGGTTCCTCCCTCACGGGACTAACTGTCCCAACTGTCTCCAAATGCCTCTGGCACTTAGTCTCAGCACTTGCACCAAATGGCTATTAGATTTTAGATGATCCATTTTAAAAAGTCAACAGCTGGCCACACAAGCTGTATAACACACACACATATACACACACAGTCTCTCACTTCTCACTCTGTCCTGCTCTTCCTCTCTCAACACATTCAGTAACACAATTAAATCACCCTGATATCCTCCTGGTATTCCATTATATATAACAGCTGTAATGTTCTGTTTTAAGCTTGTGTATTTTTATACTGCAAATGGACAGATTTAAGATTATGGCTTATGTGAAGGTGAAACAGCCCTTGTTCTGATTAAAATTACTCTCACCTAAGACACTATAAGAGGTCTGATAATGTTTACACAAATTAGTAAACAAACATAGCTAAATTATAGAAGCATTAGCAGCAGTTATGAGTTAATTACAGGTACAAACATGACAGTGTGTATGGCTTTCAACCACATTAGGTAAAGACAGGAGTATAGAATATCTATAGAGATAGAGGCATGAAATAAACAATCCTAAATAAATAGATGTGACAGTTTATTTTGTAGCATTTTAGCATTAATAAATCTAAAAACATGTTTCAAAGTTCTTTGAAGAGGTTATGTATTGACGTGTATATATATATATATATATATATATTCCATGTTATGAGCAAGAATCCCCTGTGCTAGCAATAAAAATAAAAACCATCCTGAAGTGATTTAATTATTTGATTATTTTCTTTTTCATTTACATTACATTCTTATTATTTTTACATTCGCCCAATTTTGCATGTATATTCTCAAAAAACAGTGTAATGTATGGATGTATACAGGCTACCATTTTGAGGTTATTAGTCAGAAATTCTACATAGGTATTTAGGCATACCATCTCTCTCTCTCCACACACACACACACATAAAAAAACACTCATTTTAGAACCTTATTTGCCAGTTGTGTGATGTCAGACAGACTAGTTCATTTCGCTTTTTCTGCTCAGTTCATTTGTCCATTCAATACAGATATGCAATTAGCCTCTGGGGAATATGGTTCACACTAGTGCTAATGGTGCTGTTCTGTGCGTGAGATTGGAATACAGTAGTCCACATGTGAGGGCCACAGAATGACTGTGTGCCAAACAATTAACTACATGGCAAAGCAGTGTTGTTATCAAAGTTTATAGGACAAAGTTATCTGTTTGTTTATCTGGATTTCAAGTTTAGAAAGAAACAACACTGAAATACTAGTTATTGTAGTAAAAGACTTCTTACCTTGTTTTTACGTAAACCTTTCTCACTTCAAGCAATACAAATGGCATAAGAACATACAAACCTGAGTTTGTGCTCAATATTGGACACAGCTCAGTCATTTGTAAGTAGGTCATTAACAATTTGTCACATTCATTATAGTAATACTGAGTGCTTTGATGAAATGTCTCTCCCCCACAATCAGCATGAGGGTCCTTGTCTCGACTTCTTCAGAAATATATATATACTTTTTACTTTTTACATAATGAAAAGGAATATATAAAAATGTTTTCTTTGTCCCACAGGAACTGAAGCATGAAGGTCAAGGTCTAGCTGGCGAAATTAGGCAGTGTTAAAAGATTAATTAGTGAGGTGGAATTATTGATTTTCATGACATCCGTGTGTAAGAGCAATGTTTTTAATGCATTCAGAACATATGGTCTTTGCCTCGGAGGGAGGGCAGAATTCACTGACTCCTCTTACCATTCAGAGCTATTAGAGGCTGGAAACAAAACACATGCGAGAACATGCCAAAAGATGCGATCGAATTGCCTTAAGGCAATTCATATGGTAAACGTTGCCACAATACACATTTTAAATTTTGGTCAATTTGATGTCAATTTGAAAGGAAAATTCAAATTGACATTTTAAATTGATTTTTTATTATCTTTTCTTGTCATTTAATTGGAAAATGTGCAGTCTTTTCCTTGTCTTTTAATGCAAGTAGTTTGACCGGGCACATGCACACACAGGCGTACATTGTACAGTCCAATTTAATCCATTTAAAGTGTGCGACTTAATGGATAGAACCTCTCCATATAGGTCACCTCTACATCGATTGCCTGAGGAAAAACACGATTTCATTCTGATCCTGTCATAACAGTTTTGAAACCATTTATTTGCTTGTTCCACAGAGGGCAGTTGGAATACACATCACATGCTAATACCAAAACATTAGTTCCTTCCTGTTCTCTCATATTTAATGCAAAATTCACGAATCCTGAATTTGTCGCACGTTTATGCGCAGGCAGAGCTGTTAATGCCACTGCTGAAGCCTTAGCAACCGCTACAGCCTTACTGTTTTGATGCCACATTTTCTAAGTGTCTCTCTAGAGATATTAAAGCATTGTGCCAGTGTTAACCACTGATGTAAAAATGAGAAAGCAGGAGTTTCTGGTGACTGTCCTTTTCATTATAGCCGAACAAATGAAATGAACGCTTTAAGAAGCTAACAGTCACAGCGCATCAACCACGTTAATGCTAAAGTGACTTAGCGGCTAAAGCTTCGTATTTATTTGTACGAGTGACAGGGGGAAGAATCAATTGTCATTGTTGAGGGTAGAGAGCACAGCCTTATTTAAAGTGTGTCTGGGATATGCTTGACAGGAACTAGGCTGGATTTGGGTGACTGCTCGAGGTTCTGAAGCGCCACTTCAGTTACACTCTCTGACTTCGGGTCATCCAGAATCCCGGAGCTTGTCATATTGATTCTGTGCTGCCTTTGTTTAGGTGTAAATCCTTTCCTCACACGGTATGGATGAAGACGGAGTTCGGCGGCATTAGATATAATGAGAAATGCGTTCGTGTATTACGGTGCTCTGAAGGGTTCGCCTCCTGTGAGATTTTCCTGCTTTTCTTTACTCGCTGTTGTTTGGAAAATTTATTTGTGGACTAAAACTGCAATAGCATCAAAGGAAATGAAGACATTACTGAAGCGGCGCACTAAGTATGGGGCCTTACTTCAGAAAAGAGCTGTTTTGACAACAAAGCTGGCCTGAAATAATGTTGTTATGACTGGGATGGCGGGCTGCAGTTGTTGGTATTTGATTCTTATTCTGAACTCATTATAGTAGTAAAATCTTTAGATGGATGGAAAAGAGGAGGGATTGAGTTTTGTCAGCTCTCTGTGTGTATGTGCAACCAGCAACGTTGTGACACTGAGTCTCTCTCTCTCTCTTTCTCTCTCCCTGTTGTGCTTACAGGAGCATAGGGTGAGGCTAATTTACCACAGCAATGTGATAATTAACCCTGACGGGAAATGTCACATCTAACAGAGATCACGTGAATCCACCTAGCATGTTTTGCTGCGCGCTATTAGCGAGGGTTCTTTGTTGAGCGAGAGAAATTTAGACACAATTTGACAAGTTGTACACAAGTGAAACTCAAGCAGGCACAAGCAGGTGCTTAGAAAACACATGCTGTGTCGGTTTAGTATTGTGAGGACACAACGCTATACGCTTAGCATCAGTCCTGCTCATCCACAGCGCAAACTTTTAGAGAGAAGAACAACTTGTTGAAAAATTCAGTCTTTGTTCACATTAAAGTGCTAATAGTGTTACTAAATTGTATCGTGCCTTCCTAAACCAAATGTATTTATTTTAATATATCTTGGAATATATTTAGGGGTTATAGGATAACAGGTTCATTTGAAATAAGTTGTGAGTGTGAAAACAGGAAACTGGTTCTTTAAGAAAGAGAATTTAATGTTGTTTTGGCTACAATATTTCAGTGAATCATTATTTAATATACAAAATCGTGGAGTCACAGAGCTGACATTGAAAAACCATCCAGTAATGACAAACATTTCAAAACCAAGTTCTTATTGTAAGTATAAATATATTTTTTTGCTGTTGCACTTTTATAACTTAAGGACACAACTTCATGTCGTTTTAATAATACATCATGTCAGCTTAAATCTAAAAGATAAATAGAAAGACAAAAATCGAATCTGCATTTTTTAGGTAATATGGCATGAAAAAGAGGAGAGGCCAAAAAGGATTTTTTTGATGTGTTTAGAAAATGTCTGTGTCTTAACACAAGCTGGCATTAGCTGTTCATTGTATATTTTACACATGTAAGAGACACAGATTGCATCTGTTTTGTAGATTGACCTCTAAGATCTGTTCGAGTGGTTCTGATTTATAATGATTCTAATGTTTTTGGCAGATCCAGAACGGCTCCTAGATGAATTTTCTGTTTAGTATTCCCTCCCTGACCAAATCTATTCTTTGCCGTTTTCCAGCACCTGCGCTGTGACTGTTTTTAATTTTATCCATTAAATTAGGTAAAATTGGACTAATAGCATGACGGAGAGAGAAGCAAAAGAAAACAAGACATAAATATCCCAAGCTATTTACCATTCTTATCATTCTGTTTTGCTACTGAATATTATTTCTAAATGCCTCCTAAAAAGCACCCTAATACACCAGCTCTCATTACAAGTTTGGCTATGAGGACCTTCAAAATTCCTCACTGATGTGTTTGTGATGATGTGAATGCTTTCCAGCAAATTGGACCAAATTGGACCTAGAGGAAATGAGGTATTCATACATTTAAAGCAGTAACCGGATCCAAGTCAATGCAATTCACACTCCGTCAAGTAGAGGTGCGCGGCCAATAGCAGCCCATTAATCATTTTCACCAGTGCCATTTTTACACTGTAATCCATAGCTTGTGAACCTGTGGTAATTCATAATTAAACAGATACTATTATCTCCCATGCACAAATGCAGGCATAGGCTGCCAAGGTCCCAGGTAATGCATTACAGAGTGGCATGGATGGTGCTTAGTGAAACTTCAGAAGTCATCCAGGCAGTTTAATGGCCTTTTCTAAATGACTCAGCATGTTACTTTCACTGCCATGGCGCTCTCTGACAGTCCGCAGTAACGCTTCCCTCTCTTTTATGGTCTCTCAGACTCCCAGAGTTCTCTTTGAGTGCAGCTTGGCTTTTATATGGAGCTTCAGACAGCTTTGTATGCTGTGGGGTCCAGCAGAGATCTTACAGTGTGTAGCACTGTACTATATATATTAACCAGCGAAGTGCATATTAATAATATACTATACATGAATCTGTTTGTTGAATCTGATCTTAAGCAATAGGCTGCTACAGCGAGTTCAAAGCCAGTGTGGAAATGGACACATGACATGTTAAAAAGGAATAGCGCACATGAAAGGTCATGAGCTCTGCTGCATTCAGCTGCTCACCTTTATCAGAGACAGTAAAAGGTGAAGACAGACTAGTTGTAGAAAAATGGTCAATGAAAATGGAACAAACAGTAAAAATATGGCTGCAGTATAACCCTGTTGATGTTTATTGGTGTACTGCCATGAAATGAACGTGTTAAACTGGTATTTTTGGGCAGTAAAATGTTTAAACGGTGTTAAACCCCGATTTCATCGCCACAATGTAATACCGCATAGCCGCCTGGGTGGTGCAGGATGTGGATGTCAATTTTGATTCAACTGTTTATTTATAGCACAAATTAATAAAGTGTAATTAGGTGACAGAAATTAAGATATTAATTTGTAATAATAAAGTGTATTTAGTATTGATCACATGAAAGTTCCGTTTTCCAACATTCTAAATTCAACTTTTGTTGGGGTAGTGTGAACAAGCCAGTGTAGTTTGACACAAAATTTATGATACCATTTTCCTCAGATTTTATTGCTGATTTGAATTATTTATTGAAATGCAATCTTGACAAACCGTTCTGGAAAATTCTGTGTTCTCCTATTCAAGCAGATAAGAGCTTTATTTGTATGCCTATTGATTGCATAGAAAATAGCTGCCTGCGGGGAGCTTTGCCAAGATGGCCACTGAGTGAACCGACTTGCCATCAAAGGGCTTATACGGTCTGCGGGCCAATTGTCTCCCTCATTGCCAAGACAAAGAGAGAGTAAAAAAGAGAAACAGAACAGTATGACAGATTAATCTTCATCTTCAGCCCAGTGTCACCCATCTCTGCCTACTTTACCCCTGAGGACTGGACGGGCAGAGGTGTACCTTTGGTGCCTGGGGTGGAGCAAAGGTGCCATGACCTCCTCAACAAAAGATTATCAGGAACCTGAGAAGCTCTCAAAGCAGCCACGTATATATTGATATACTGCATATTCATCTGCCCGCATGCCATTACAAGCCTGCTGAAGTAGAAAGAGAGAGAGAGAACTGGTCAGTGGAAAACAGCCCAGCAAGACGCAGTTCTAATGATGAATTCAGACACAGCATATTCAAACGCATCACCCCCTATGAGAGCACAGTCCTCTAATAACATTTAGCTGTGGCTGATGGTCTGTCTCTCTCTGACTCTCTGCAGAATTAGGCAGTCATTATTCATACGGATGATTTTGATGACGGTGTGGCACAGTTTGCCAGTCTTTTCAAATCAACCAATTTATAAATGAAAGTGTTATGAAGAGTAAGAGTTTTAATCTCACGGTGGAATGACATGCTTTCTCAATTGCAGATTATAATAATTACCCTAATCGGGGTGGCTTTGTGTAGCCCCGCAGCTAAACTAAACTAAATATAGAGAGTGTTCCCAACTACTGCATGCCTGGATGTAGACCCCGTTATAATGCTCTTTATCATTAGATCATCACTTAATGAATAAAATGCTGCCATGATTAGTAGAAAAAGTACGCAAACATTTCTCCAAAATTTAATTACGTTTAACGCCCGTTTGTGGCAGACAATGTTTAGGCAGTTATTTTTATAGTCTAATGGTTTCCATATGAAGGTTAGTCCATGCCTTAAGAAGGGCAGGAACAGCCCGTGTACGACATTGCGCATTGTTTGTTTATTTTATTTTTTCAGTGGAACTGATGTGACAATTCATTTCTGTTTTTCTCTCCTCTCTGCTTCCAGACAGGAAGGTCGTATAGAATTTTGACAACCTTTTTTATTTGTCCTGGTCTATGCGTCCAAGTGTGTTGTTTTATGTATAGAGAGGAAGCGACAGTTTTGCCCTGAGCATTGCCTTTGTCTTCCTGGGGTTATGGGCACTTTGAAGGCCTTGTCTGGAATAGACTTCTTTCCTGACCAGTACTAACGCTCCACACAGCCTCGAATGACAGATTGGCTTCATAAAGGCCTTTGAGGAGCCCCCGTAGTGCTGATGAGGCACTTAGCGCAGTTTCCTCTGTCGAGTGCCTGTAGCTTTGAGAGCCTGTCACTCTACTGCAATGAGACATGCATTTAAATCTTCAATAAGTCATTCTGTTTCCCACCTTTTTTCAAAATAACAGCTTCGGGTAGTTACATGAGATGTTGAAAAGGTGCCCTGTTGAAATGACCAGCATGTATTGTTGTGTTTTGGTTGCAACCGGTCAACCAGGGTCACCAAAACTGGTGAACACTGGGTCACACTGTCTTTTGAACTGAGTAAAATGTCATTTTTTAGAGAGGTAAACTTTATTGGCCAGTACAGATACAAAATGACAAAAACACCCACTCAGAAATTTAAACACAAACAGACACGGTTGTAGCGTGCCATTTTAAAATGTCAAGAGACACAGAGGGCAAAAGTTCACAAATTTGACGGGTCCGAATCCCAAAAAATAAATTGGTTGTGATCATCCACTCATGTATAACAACTTTAAGGTTTGTCGGTTTTTTCATTTAGTTTTGTGTTGCCTCCTGTATACGTGTAATATTTATGGGGCTCATCAATCACGCGCTGTTCCCCTCTTCTTTATGCCACATTGAGAGCGTGTTACCAGGCAACAACAAGGTCCAAAGGGTTAACAAAGGCAGAATCTGTCCAGGCCACATGAGTGGGCAGCCATGCCATGTGGAACAGGGGAAGGGTTGCGACTGTCGGTTACTGAACCAAGCCGGCCCCTGAGATCAAAGACGCAGCGTCACACGGAAAGACAGGGCTTGGTTTAAAGAGTATGGGAGTGAGGATGGGAGCTTGGAGGGAGTGAGGATGGGAGGTTGGGGGAGGTGGAAGGATGGGTGGGCGAAAATGGGGAGGGGTCAAATTTAAAGTTACAGAGACAGGGCGGTCTGGAGGGAGGCATGTCTGGCTTTCTCAGGGGGTGGGGCGGAGTGTCAAAAGTTTGAGGGTAGCTAACCCCAGAGGGCAGACATCTCCGCTGTCTCAGGAGGAAGGCACGCACCATTGTCTGGATGGTACCCTGCTGTTCCTTTGTAGAAAACTCAAAGAATGCCCCCTCCTGACACTGGTACTGTATTCTAATGCTAATGCACAAGTCTGCACTCAGGTATGAAACGTCAGGGCTTAAAGTAAGAGTTTTCCCAACTATCAAGAACAAACTGAAACACATTGTGGACTGTTATTGTATGCACCACAGGCAGATATTCTGTGCAATACAGTCATGCAATTGCTATTGATTATACTGTAGGCTACGATGTATACACAAGGTCAATAACATGTCACGGTTTACTGTAAAGCTTTATGCTGTGGGATATAAAAGTATAATACAGTATATTGATGTTTGGTTAGGACTTTGAGGTTTAAGTTTACCAGAACATACTTCACATTCAGCAGTAACTGTGTACAGTCCAGTGTGAAGGTTTGTAGGTAACCCTCTGACCAATTGAAAAATTAGGATGGGGAAGCACATGAAAACTTTAAAAGCTCAGTCATTTTTACGTCAAAAATATGTATCATGTGTTTGTTTTTTAATATCTGCCACAGTTCGAATGTTGTCTGATATTTTTCTAAAATTAGCAGCTTATTTTCTTTTCACAACAAAGACAGGAGTTTTTAATTAAATATACATACGCGGCTGCCTTGAAATGTGCTGTAACTTTTGTGTGCAGGGTCAAATATGAAAGTAATAAGAGAATTAATTGTGAGTGATTGTAGCACTGTGTTTATGCAATAGTGTTTGTCATTTGCCGTAAGCTCTAGAGAACCGGAAAATGTTCCGTGAGTCAATTTTCTTACTCTGTTCTCTTGTCTATTAAAATGATTAAATCATTTGCTGATAGGTTGCTAATTATTTCACTCACTTCTCTCTCTTGGTTTTTAAACTATTGCCAGCCATTCATTTGTAAAGCATGAAAGGGCCCCATTTTTATTGAATTGCTTTGATTCAGATTGCTAGATTTTTGTATGAGTACCACACAAAGTTGCTAATTATACACTATTGTCCCAGCTAACAGGGAACAAATGTTCCTTCAAAAGTTATTTAAAACATTTATTTTTTTGACTATTATATATAAAAACATGTTTTTATATGTATTATATAAAAGAAATGATACATGTAAATTAATGTTTTTAATGTTAAAAAATTAATGTTTAATTAATAAATAAAAAACGTTCTTATAACCAAGCAATAATGTAAATACAACACCTGAAACACTTGGCGTTCCTAGATCTTTCAAAATAACATTTTTAATGTTTTTGTTACTTTGTGGAAACGTTAGGGTTACGCTTTTACAGCCTAAAGTTATATTATAAAATTATATATATTATAAAATTATATATAATTATCATATTAGCTACAGCTCTTGTTTCCAGCTGGACACAGTAAATCTATCGAGAGAATGCAGATGTGTACCTATGCATTTGTGCATTCATGTGGTTCAAGTCTTATTTCAAAGTCATGAAGTATATACACCCTGTGTGCTGCCCTGTTGTAGCTCGCTAATGATTAGAACACAAATGTTTCTATTTAGACACAGCCGACCTCGACAGAGAATGAGTTCCTGCTGACAAAAATCACCCAGCATTGCAAGCTGTTGCACTATAAGTCCTGTTTCAAACGTGCATACGGTAGACAGGAAATGACACGTCGCGCTAATAGCAGGACAGACATGACAGCCTGTTGTCATTATTTTCCATCTCTCTCCTCAGCCCCTGCTGTTCCTGCAGTGGACCGACATGCGCTCCACACACGCAGAGAGATGGACTCCCAGTAAAAAGCTAATGTATGTCTTCACTAGTTCCTCTCTTACTTTGTTTCCATAACGTGACGCTAAGGCTAATTTCCAGCCATTTATTTTACATCCTCCCGCATGTGCTGTAGCCTTCACCCTCCGTACTCTCCAGCCGCTATAATGGCCATTTTGGCTCAAAGGACTTGTCAACAACAGGGAAAACTGAAAACCCTTTTGTTGTGAGTTTGTCTGCATTATCTAAAGTGTCCTCAAAGCACTCAGTGGAGAGCGGGGTGGGCAGTCCATCAGCCCCTGTGCTGTATAGAGTATGACTTTTAACATTAGTTTGTATTGTTTGATACAATTTGCAAGAGCTGGGCTGTCAACATCATCTGTTTCAATAGGCCACCGTGGTGATTTCTCGCCACTGAAAAGCACTGAGGTTTTTTTTTTAAAGGCAGTGGAAAATGTATGGCACCGTATATGTTTTCTGCAGATAATTGTGTGGATTTGCTGGTCTCCAGAGGAGATGTACTACATGACGGCTGTTATGTGTATGAATTGTTCAGTGCCTGCGTGCTATTTTGTAACGCTGAAAAAAATCATCAGTATTGGTTTACCGACCTTGTTTACCAGTAAAAAAAAAACTGAATCTACAGAGTTTGCTAAAAAAGCAAAATTGTGATAGGAAAGGATATTAGGGCTTATTTTTAGTATATCCTAAAGTGAGTTTATTGTTATTTATGATTATGCTCATGTACATATGCAAGATTTAGTCTTTAAAAATAAGTCATAATATCTTGCTTTAGGCATGCTTGAATATTCCTACCAGAAAACAAGGCTAAAATACTAATAAAGAAAATGATTTCTGCGTCGTTTTTTTCTATATCTTACATCAAAATACATCATCGGCGCAAATAATAAGCTAAATTTATGCTTTTCAAATCGAGCGTGTACTTTTCAGTCAAACACTTCCAAAACGTTACGCGAGCAGAAATTAAAGTGTGCCAGCACCAAACAAAATTTCTACAGGAGTAAAATATTCACGTTTTGGCGATATGAAAAGCTGTGGTGCTAATGTAGCGCTCTGCGCGTAATAGCGAAATGTTTTGAAGTCATAAGCTTCTTTTTGGCAACACAACTGAGTGAAGCAGTCTTGAGGGCAACTCAAGTTGACATTAATAGCTGTGTTCTTCTCAGGAAAATGTGTGTCACTAAAGACCTTTGGGAAGACTGATGTCCTGGTTGATTCCCTGTGGGCCATTATGAACCTCTGGAGTACGAATGTGGGGGAGGCAGAACAGGATAGATGAAGAAAAAAAGCAGTGGATTAAGACCATACACAGCTACACAGGAGTCACTGAATGCATCTATGGTAGTTGTAGGAAGGTCTTGCAGTATTCCATCTATTATACATCAAACTCGCTTGGACCTAAATCAAAACTTTCCTGAAAGAGCACAAGCACAAAGAGAAAACCCGCAGTAGATCAAGCATTGTAAGCACTTCTCCCCAACTCATTTAAGCTGTGGAATAACAATAATAGTAGAGTTTTCATTAAATTCAGGCAGAGAAAGCCCGGCGCCCAGCCTCCAGTGCAAATAATGCAAATGTGTAATCTGTGCACCTTCACAACTGTATCGCCGCTCACAAAGGTATAATTGTTCTGTTGAGATTTAATGAAATGCAAATGCTCTTGGCATTTCAGAATCAATTTAATACTGGAAGGTTTAACTCTCATCCACAAATCCCTGGATAACATTGTTTTAAACCTTGTTAATAGTCTTAGTATCTGGAGTGCACAAAGTGATAGCACAATGAATAAAAATGACAGACTTTGAGAGCAGTGTAATTTTCCAAATTAATGGAAGCCGCTACCATTTGGCAAATTACTTTTTATAATGGCTGAAACAGTATTTACATCTTTACCGAGGCTGTATATGGTTATTTGCGCATGGGGAAATGAATACAAAGAAAACTGATGCGCTGAACAATGTATGTGTGTGTGTGCTGCCTTTTGTGTTTGATAAATGTGCTTTAGTTTGTGGGAGTCTGTTGAAGCTCTGCATTCAGCGAGCATATGGAGATATTGTGCTTCGCGCCCCTTGGGCTTGCTGGCTCAGAGCTGTAGGCAGGCCAGTGGTGTCAAATATCCTTAATGAGCAACTGAAGCTGTAACCTTTATCTGCAGGTTTCATCATTATTTTATTATCAAAATGATGACTCGTGTGAGTTTTAGCCACCAGCATACAACTGCACTTCTGATGTCATCTCATGTTTTGTTGTGAGATGACATTTCAGTGTTAGCCTCATCTCCACATGAGCCCCAGTTATGAATGATGTTATATCTGTTTATAAAGGTGTAAACATAGTGTTTGGCAGGGGATGCATGAACCAAATATTGTTGCAGGAAAAAGTTGCGTGTTTAAGCAGTACTGTGCAAGAAAGAAGGCTGTAGTAGAGATTATCAGCACGGTTGTGATTCAGCTGCAGGTAATCACAGCCACGTTCATATTTCATTATAACAGCACGTCTGTAAGCGTGATATTGCAACAGTTCTATAATAAATAATTACATTTTAATCAAGTAACATTGCAGACAAATTGTAGCCGTTTGGTTCGTTTATGAAGTTTATTTGGTCCACCAAAATGGATGGACTGGAGTATAAATGGAATGGAATGGAGTGATAGCAATTTCCCATCCTTCTGCAATCACTTCAGGCAAAATAACATAAGACTGCATTTCACTCCGCACTGGAAGTAACTTCTGTATAAATTAGGAATGTGAAATGGCTTACCGGCGTGGGCTGATTTAAAT
>JAZGTJ010007784.1:10801-22181 GCA_036877575.1 Botia almorhae | reverse complement strand
GTACCGCCATTTGAGATGAATGATGTCTACATGACATGACTTGTAGCAAACATAGACGGTAAAGTTAAATTGTGAAGCGTGGCCTTAAAGGGTCAAAGGTTATGCAAAGTTCAGGTGATCGATGGTTTAAGCTTAGCTTTGTAGAACATCCAGATGTAAATTATACCAAAGGCTTAAAAATAATACTGACAGTAAAATCAGTTATAATCAGGACTACATTTTATGGAAATATAATCTAAAGCCTGTACTTTAGTGATAGAGCGTGATGCTAGCAAGCTAGTAAACATGCTTTAACACATGTTGTCTTGTTGCTACATTACAGAAAGCTAATGTCACTTACTTCATAGCAGCATAGTAGAAGCTCCCAAACCATACTGTGGACGTGACAATATGCACGGGCACCATCACTTTTCCATACTGTTTAAACGTCTTCTTGAATCTCTGGAAGAGCCCAATAGATTTGTCCTGCAGAGGGTCGACATCACCCTTATTCTGAAGGGCCTCCGATCCAGACCCGTCATCAGCCTTATAAAGACCCTCAGTTCCTGCTAGACTCTGTGGAGGGTTCAGTGGTGTTTCTTCCTCCGTGGATGTCTTGTGGCCTTTGTTCGCCCTGATGGCATTAGTGCAGCTAAAGCAGCGCCAGGTCTGAAGGGTCGCGGGAAGGTCACGCGTGGCCCGGGCGTGACGCAGGTACGCAGAACGCAGCAGGACCACCCGTCGCAGCACGACTGGAGACCACATCCTCTGCATCACCTCCCCCACCTGCAGAGCGCCACCTACAGAACCTGGACAAGACAACAAGGTTAAAAACACAGTAATAGGATTATTAACATAAGCGTCATAGCGCAATTTCACCAAAACGCCAAACTCTTCGTTAAAGCTGCAGTCCGTAACTTTTTTAATTAAAAATAAACAAAAATCACTTACTGAGCAAGAACATAACAAATCATTCTTTAAAATGACCTTCTTACTATACCCCAAATTACAATGGTAACCTTACAATAATAATTGATAATTTAAGATGTCAGTCCGATTTCCTGGTAAATGGTCATTTGGCTTCATTTGATGTCAACAACGTAATGCAACCTGCAATTTTATGTTTCAAACCGAGATGGTGATAGAGAGGCAAAAGTTAAAGATTTGCAGCTGTAATGATCTACAAAAGATAAATGGTTTCAACATACTTCACTGAATGTATGTTTCTCAAGGTATTAAGACTCTTTTTTTGGATGGATAAGTTGGACCAGTTTGTAAAATAAAAACAGCCAACAAGCTCCCAGCAAAACTGTACACAGGAGCTTCTTCGTTTAAACAGGATCCTTTATGAAGTTTAGTGGTTACTAAGAGTGGTTACTATGAAGAAGCTAATATATAAGACAAAAATGTTTAGATTTTTTAGATTTTAAACCTACTTTAACTAGTTACTCCAGTGCAGCAACATGACTTTTGTGTAGGGTGCAGTTGTTTTCACATCCTTAACAGAACAATTTATATTGTTAGTTTAACGTGTAATGACTCAACACTCAAACAGTCTGAGCATGATAAACAAATGGTAACGGTCAGGTTAGATAAGGGTCATGGCACTGTGTCAGTTTCCTGACTGATTAGTTTAAAGAAACAGCACCTTAATTCCAGAGATTAAAGAGGTTAGTTTTGTCTCAACCAGACAAATGTGGCACAAGATTTCTGTTCAACACGCCAGTTGGGTTTCTAATAGTGATCCTAAATTACAGAGTAAACTCTGCCTGTCTTAAGTCTGTTTATAATTTTTAAATGGCTGAGACTCCCACCTGCGCTTTATCCAAACACTGACTGTTTCACAACTTAGTAAATGGTCTCCTTTTTTCTGAGCTACTTTCTTATATAACATAAATTGAGACTGATATATATATATATATATATATACATATATATATACAGAGAGAGAGAGAGTGAGTTTCGCACCATCTTAATTCGTACTCCTAATTTTCAAAAGAGTAAGACTACATTACTCGCACTTTTTAAACAAATGGTCACTTTCTAAGCAAACTTTCAAAAGCAAAAACCGTAAACTAAATTTTTTTATAGCATTTAAAAAAGAGAGACGGAGACAGCCACAAGAACTTTAATCCACTATACACTGACTAAATACCTGAGCTGCTGTTTTTAGTAACGCTGTGATCGCTGTCTACGGCTGACATTGGGGGCTCTAGAGGTCAGACAGCTGTTTTTTGCAGAACAACTTGAGACCAAGTTAACATGGCCCTGATTTAAACTTCAAGCAACTAACATTGCTTAGTCAGAGTTACAGGACCAAGCGTACAGCTGACAAATGGCGGAAACAATATAAAACAATACCGTTTTGAGATCGGAAAACTGTATTAGCTAAGAGTATGTTTAAAAAAGAAAGGGGGTACTTACTTTTACCTCTTGAAGGTCTTGTCCCCGCACCGCTCCATGCCTTAGCAGACTCGTGGTGTACACGCACGTTTACCAGTCAGATCCACATGGACGTCTACTGCGCGGTGCATCATGGGAAATGTAGTCATGTGAGGGTGTAGTCACAAAGTAGCTCAGTTTATGTCGCAATATTTTCTGTTGCTCATACTGCTGTCCTAAATTCCGCTGATTTTCTTAAATTCGCCGTATTATATAATATTATATATTATTGGATTTATAATACTTTATAATAATAATACTTTATAATGATTTATGGTATTGTATTAGGTTGTACATTTTAAGGATGAATTTAGTTTTATATTTTTGTAATTCTCTGCTATCATGCTCAAAACAACAAAACAGTATCCCTTATTTACGGTTTACCAATTTTCCAGTTTACGTGGCAATTATATAAAGCCTAATAAACTGCAGTTACGTTTTTCTCCACTAGATGGAGATGACATGGGGACAACGTAAATGTAGGGTTATAGTTTTTCATAAACTGGTCCGCAAATTAAAATACATATCAATTGTTAGATTTAAAGTAATGAATGACCGTAGAAAGAAAGAAAGACAGTTTATACTATTTTTTAAATAATTGTTCTGTCACTTATTATTTTTACTGTCAATTATAAGTGACAAAAGAATATTTGTGTGATCTTCATAGTAATTCTAAATAACTGTGATTGTTTATACATTTTAGCTTTTAAAATATACAACACTGTTTTTTCTATGAAGTCCAGGGAAGGTTTAAATTAATTACATTTGAATTGTCAGGGCTGTGTGCAAGGCTTATGGTGCGGTTCAAAGCACATTAATTAATGCAGGTCCTGTTTCTCTGTTTTTGTGCTTATCCAGCATTCAGCCACATTCTTAGACTTATTAGTGGACTTATATTGACTCTTCCCTCCCTCTCTCTGTCTCTCTCGCCCACTCTCGTTCTCTTTCCTGCCCCCTTGCAAATGGATAGTAAAGCAAAGAGCAGTTCATTTCTTGGCCAGGTTAGGTAAGTTTATGTGTTTGATTGCCCAGAGGCACAGAACAGCCATCAGTAACCAAAAAAATACCCTTAAAAATAAAGGTTCATAATTGGTTCTTTGTAAGGGTGCATGGTCCATGAGGAACCTATAACATATGGAACCTTCCTATTGGACAAAAGGTTCTTTGAAGTAAAAAATGTTATTTTAATTAGAAACAAACAATGAATTGAAAGGTTCTTTGAGGTTATATATTCTCTCAATTTTTAACTGAAAACTATTTCCAGGTTTAAATTAGATTCTGGTGAGATTTAACGTTAATGCTTTGTTAGCCTAGAGCAGACACAAATGGGGTTTTTTCTATGTTTCTATGTAAATCTCTAACAGCACTTGACAGACAAGTCAAACAAATTTCATTTACGCTCCAGACTGCTGACGTGGGTGGCAAACTGATGCGTTTGTGTATGTGGGTGGACATGCGTAACAGCGGTGGTTAATGACTTTAACTAAACTGTAGTTGTATTCATTTTTTTTGGAGTCCAGCCGTCACGCATCTCATCTGACCACGAAACTAATTACTGGTGTCGATTGGTAGTTTTATTAAATACATATTCGTACTCCGTATTCTTGTCTGGCAGCTGCTTTAACCAGATTACATTTTTGAGTGTGTTGTGACTGAAAGGTTCCTGCCACCTGTGGGTGTGGAATGGTAAGTTTTAATGTGAATCAGTGGGTAGCACTCAAAAACAATTGCTCATATTCAATGTGTCTGTGAACTGCAAATTATAAACGGCGTCAAAAGCGCCTGCAAGGGTTAGCCCGATTCCCTCCATATTCCGCCAGTACATAAAGCCCATCCCAGCTAACACTTTTATGTCGCAAGAACGTTTCTCTTACATTTCTATTAAATAACAAAAACGTTAAACATGTTATATTGAATTTTCCAGAAAAAACCTAGAACAAAACCTCCAGCTTTTAGACGTTGTTTTACCGTTTTGGCTATTTGAACGTTATTTAAACTTTTTTTTACATTATGTAACGTTTAAAAACGTTCCGCTGACTACTTAATAATAACGTGTTGTGATATATAACATAAAAAAACGTTCTACTAACGTTACTTCCGGAATGTTTTCGATAAATTGAGAGAACTTGTGGAGAATGTTAGCCAAGGTTCTGAGAACGTTCCCTGTTAGCCGGGGTTTCGCTTCCTTCTGCTTTTTCTTTTAATCACTTAATTTCTATAGACTTTCCTGTTTTGAGGCTCAGCTCTTCAGATCAACCGGACTTTAATAATGAAGTTTGGAAATCAGCTCAGTGCTTTGATGTTGTCAGAGGTGCCCAGGTGCGCCATGCCCTGCCATTTAAACAATACGAGCAAAAATAAATTGCCCTCTAATCCCGGTGTTTGTTCAAAACTGCCCAAATAAATATCCTGTACCCATTTAAAAGCTTTCCAATCTGACGTAGTGCCAAGTGATTATGTAGTTGCCATTGCCTAGGGATGCGCGGGAAATATTTCCCTGTTTCTTAAAATCGCAGCCTGTTAATCTTATACAATCTAATGCATTTCCGTGTTTGTTGTGCAATGTCAAGACCACGATCTAATATGTTCCCTAGGTCAGTATTTAAGATACTACATGTAGGTACTGTAACCGGTATAGATGTCCTGGACTGAGCGCAGGTTTGCGCGGGGGTGGAGCGCGCATTGTTTTATATGAACGCGCGGTGGGCGAGTCTACAGCAGTCGCTAGAGAGCTACCTTCACCATCTGTACCTTTAATAAACCAATGGCGCTTTCCACAGTGAGTCACTTATTTGTATTTGTAATTTGTAATTAATTTGTAATTGTGTAATTTATTTGATTCTTTTTATTAGTAGCCTCTTATTAGAAGGCATCAATAATAAAAGTTCAACATTTTTTATTCAACATATTTTATTATTATTTATGACTGTTCTGTTATGTCATACTTTTATTATTTTTATGATTATTATTATACTTTTAACTTTGTAGTTATTATTACACGTGTACATTGTTGATTGATTGTTTTAAATGACTATGGACAAGTATGGTGGCATAATTTTGCCACCACGCCAAAGTTAATAGGTAAAATAAGTAGCCTATGCTAAATTTGAATTTGAATGACATTCACATACTCACAGATATATTTATGCGCTAAATTGTTTTATTTACTAAAAATAATTTAAATAAAATAATTTAATTTATTCCTGACCTTTGAGCTGCACACCTGCTGCAGATCATTGCAAATTGTCATTTGTAATACAACTTATATCTTTGTCAAGAGTTTATCTGCCAAGGGGTAATTTTTATAAACCCAAACTGTTGTGTAGGAGCACTGGGAGCTGGGCTTGTGTTAGCATTATCAAAAAAAGAACCAGCCTGTCCTTTAGGAATATTGCTGCTTTGTCACAGGGCTTGTGAGCAACGACTTTGGATTGAGTAACAGTCAAACCCAGCTAACAATTTTAGGTTGTATGAATGTTACATTTCCATATTCCAAGTAATAAAAAGAACATTCAAAACAACATGTTGTATTAACGTTACTGTTTGCTTATCAGAACGTTATTCAATATTTTATTATTTTTGTAAATTATTAAAACATTTCACAGACAGGTTAAGAAAAATGTTTTGATATATATATATAATGTTAAAGAAGTTTTACTGACATTACAGCAAGAAAGTTTTTGATAACTTTGATGCAGCTTTTAGGGAACATTAGCCAATGTTCTGAGAACGTTCCCTATTTGCCGTCTGGATGCTGATTTCTCTGTTCACATAGATCGTTATACTAACAAGCTCCACGCAGGATGTGTTTCCTGACCTTGTGTTCAGTATTAGTTCAGGAAACCTAAAATAGAGGTTTAGGATCATGTTGAGTCAGGATTTATGTTTAAGGTGCAAATATGTTAAGTCTCTATCTCATTTGGGGTCCTTTTGTGTATGTATGTGCAGCTGCGAGTGTGGGCGTGTGTGTACGTGTACAGTTATGCGCATGTTTGCAGTTGTTAGTTAATGTGTAAATGTGTGAATGTTTACATATATATATATATGCTTGTGCACGTGTCTGTTTCTATTTTAGACCTGTTACTCAGGTGAATTGACACAAGGGAATACAATAATCAATGGACACCTATCGGAGAATTAAATGACAAATGTCTTTAATACCAACAAAGCACTTTAAATCAATGTCACTTGTAAGAACTTTGTGTTTAGTCCAGAAAGCTGTTTTTTTATTTCACGGATTGAAAAAAGGGAAAAACAATTAAAAACGTATTAGGTGGCGCTTTAAAAAAATAAGGTAATTTTCATAAAACCATTACAGAGGAGAAACAGGCAGTGACGCAGTGAAATGTGGAATGGGTTTCTCTGAAATTGCATCGCATTTAAGATTTACTTCTTACACACATCTGACATACGGGTGAGGTCGAATAATATTTTCAGGTTATATATAATTGCTTTGAATAGCTTTTGATTGAATCAATCTAATTTTTGACTGAAAACAGGTTTTACTGTCATAGTCTAATACAGTCCTTGACCAAACATGACTAGCAATTCTTCATTAGAAATCTGCATTTATAATAGCAGACATTGTAATCATTGTTTGATTAAGCATTTTTATTTTACCAGTGAACCGTGGTCATAGTTGTTTAAAAATCCATTAAAAACTATGTTAAAAAGCATTTAAACAGCTGAGCAACAGAGCTGTCCTTAGAATCCTGTAATACGATGCATGTGTTTGATGAAAAAACTTTATTAACCCAATTTACAATTTATACATTTTTGAGTGAAAAAGTCTGGGTCACAGAAAGAGTCCCATACACATTTTATTAACTATTTTCTTGGTGTCAGTAAATGCAAAGTATGTTTTCGTACACAACAGGTAGCTTAAAATCACCTGCATGCCTGGTCTTAATGCAGTTGCAGGTTGCCAGGTTGAGCGACTTCCAGTACAGTAATTTTGGGGCCAGTCTTGTGCTTTGTTCAGCTATAATAAGGCTTTTACCAGGACACACTGTGGAAAATTGGTTAAGATACACTGAGCAGTAAGTGTGTTGCCATAACCCCTAATTGTTAAAGGTGAGAAGGATGTTGGATTTTGTTCATCCATTTTAGCACAGAAAGAGTTTAAGAGCTTGTGTTTTCACTCATGCTGTCTTCCATTGTTAAAGCTGAGCTTTTTTAGTAATGTGTAAGTGCAGAGAGGCTTGCACTGCACTGATTGGCCTGTTCCCAGCTTATCCGAAAGGATTTCCTATGTTTTCTAGGAAGGTTCCAATGTTTCCTTTTTCAGTGTTTTAAAATAGGCTTTGCTTTCAATGAAGATGCTGCAGGTTCGAGGGTTTTGTGTATCGAGTGCAACCTTATGTAACTTGTTTCCTACAGTCAAGCATGAAATGTGTTTTAATTTTTTTCTTTTTGCAATCGAATGTTTATTGAGAAATAATAATGAGACATTACAAACAGTATGTTCTAGAAATTATCCTTAAAATATCCCTAGTAATAATAATTCACGTTAATATATTACCAAATTAATTGGTAGTAAATTACCAATTCAATGACAAAAATTGATTATTGGTATTTATATTTTTTTGTTTTGTGTTTTATTTGATCATTCTTCAAAATAAATAACTTGAAATTTTAATAATTTGGAAATGTATCAATATGTAATTTATTGGTAAAACATAATGGTTGGTTAAACAAATGTTCATAATGCTTTTTGCTGTTACTCTAAACAAGTCGATTATGTTTTACAGCAGACCTACATGAGCACGACATCATGTATTTAGCAACATAATTTACCAGACCCTGAGCTACAGCATTTAGTCTACACTACGGACATCAGGACATGAACTCCTCAGAGTGGCTCACGCTTTCCTCAAACTTTTCTTTAAGACAGACGAATCACAGTGAAGAGTTCAACAATCACAGGTCGAGCGGATCAGCTGCATGTGAGCAGCTGCACATCGCACCTGAGGTCTTCCTCACGCTGGGCCTCATAAGCCTGCTGGAGAACATCCTGGTCATTCTCGCCATCATAAAGAACAAGAACCTCCACTCGCCCATGTACTTCTTCATCTGCAGCCTGGCTGTGGCCGACATGCTGGTGAGCGTGTCCAACGCGTGGGAGACCATAGTGATCCACCTGCTGGCCAACAGGAGTCTGGTTATTGAGGATCACTTTATCCGTCAGATGGACAATGTGTTTGACTCGCTCATCTGCATCTCTGTGGTGGCGTCTATGTGGGGCCTGCTAGCGATTGCCGTGGATCGCTATGTGACCATCTTCTACGCTCTTCGCTACCATAACATAATGACTGTTCGGCGTGCGGGACTCATCATCAGCAGCATCTGGATCTTCTCCACAGGTTGTGGAATCATCTTCATTGTCTACTCTGACACAAAGCCGGTTGTTGTGTGCCTGGTGGCCATTTTCTTCACCATGCTACTGCTGATGGCTTCTCTCTACAGTCACATGTTCCTGCTGGCGCGCTCGCATGTCAAACGCATGGCGGCTTTGCCGGGCTACAATGCCGACGTCAGACAGAGAGCTAGCATGAGGGGTGCCGTCACCCTCACCATTCTGCTGGGCATCTTCATCGTGTGCTGGGCGCCGTTCTTCCTCCACCTCATCCTCATGATCGCCTGCCCGCAGAATGTGTACTGCATCTGCTTCATGTCACACTTCAACATGTACCTGATACTCATCATGTGTAACTCCATCATTGACCCACTGATCTATGCATTCAGGAGCCAGGAGATGAGGAAGACCTTTAAGGAGATCATTCTGTGTGACGGACTGCGCGGTATCTGCAGCCTGGTCAGCAAATATTGAACAAGGTTCTCTATGGGCCGATAGATGACTGTCTGTGTAGATGAATGAATCCATGGGTAAATACATCTGCAGGTGAGATGGGGGTTGCTGGCCAATGTTAAGCCACATTGCTGGAGCCTTTTTGTTATGTACAGTAAGTCAAACTTCTCATGTCAAGTATTTTGATATTGTGTTGTATTTTGTATGTTGTGTTGTTAAATATGATGTGATGTGATGTAATGTATATATAATAGGAAGCTGTCTGCAGCAGTGATGTTTGGTGCACAGAAAACACAAACACAGACATAGACATATAGTAATATAAGAATATATGTGTTTTTTGATCATTGTTTTTTATTAACATATAACAATGTAAACATAATAAATGCAAAAAGCTGGTTTACACAAAAACATTACCATATGGATTGTGACATGTACAGATGATAGTTAATGTTTAACTTGTCTTGAGGTTTTGCAATGGATAAACCTCTACAAAATATATAAGCTGCACTTTTCTTAGTAGAATTAGAGATTACCACAGTGATCATGAGAGTAACTGAAGTGTCATTTGATTGTTTCTACTTGTTTGTCATGCATGCAAAAATTAAGCTTTTGTGTCATTGTGCCCCATGAAAGGTTTTGTGGTAAAAATATAAATATATCTATACAGTATATATAGTATTTTATTATGTGGTGACATCTTAATAGCCTATTCAAGTCAAAATATTACCTAATATGACCAAATCTAAAAGGTTACATTTAACAGAGATAACTTGAGGTAACAACTGCACATGTCTAGACTTTACAGTTGTAAAAGTACAGTAGTAGGTTAAAAATCATTCACCAAAAACAGTAAAACACAGCATTACTTTTTCTCAGTATTATTTAGAACCTAAAAAATTACAAAAGGCCAAAGAAACAAAAAACATCTTTGTAAAATTGTGTGATATGTGAGTGTCAGGTGCATAAAATATATGTGTGCTGTAGATGACTGACATGTTTTGTCTAGTCTTTTGGTTTAATGTATTAAATGTTTATTTAATGTAAATGTATGTTCTGTTATTGCAGAAAAACAACTGCTGTACAATATTATGTACAATATTCACACAGGTGCACTGTGAAATATTTATTTTATGATTTGTTAACTGTAACGAAGTCACTGAGTCATGAGGATCCATCTGCAGCTTTTATTAGGAATGGTCAAAAACAGGCAAGGACTAAAAAAACGGTAAACAGCGTTATTGGGAATAGCCAAACTTAGAAACGATAATACAGACAGTGGTCGAGGCAGGCAGCAAACAATCAGAAATAAACAATCCAACAATAAACCAGGCAAACCAAATAGGAACCAAAAAGGAACCAAATAGGAAGTAATTAGTCCTTGTCAAGGGCTCATGGGAAATGTAGTTCAACTGGGAACTAATTCTCTGGTGATGGCTCCCTCTGGCGGTGGGGAGGAGGCGGAGCAGCGGCCTCCTCTGTAACATTAACAATGACAAATAAATGAGTTTCTGTATTATTTTGTTTAAAAAATTTATTTAAGGGGAAAGTTATTCCCCCTATTATTAAGTTATTTTAAAAAGTAAAATAAATGTATGTAAATTTTTGTTTTGAATAAATGTTGTTTTGATCTTTGATTGTATGTGAATTGACTGTCTTCTGCATCCTGCCACCTACTTTAACCCACATGTGAAAAAATAACAGCAGTGATTTATACAGCAGTCTGAAGACTCAGATACACTCTTCACAAATCCTCGAACCCGAGCCCAAGAGCATTTAAGGTGTTCTGCAGCTCTGCACTCCGGAAGGTGTAGATAACCAGGTCAATAACATTTTTTAGTTCTGTAACTTTTTAAAACATTCCACTAACAACTCAGGAGCAATATATATGATATATAAGGTTAAATGTTCTCCTAAACTCGCTGCAAGAACGTTTTTTGATAACTTTGACAGAACTTTTAGAATAGATTAGCCAACGTTCCCAGAATGTTTTTTTTTGCTGGAATGTAACTGATGCCTGTTCGTCAATGCTTACTCTGCGACAACAAGTGTCTAAAACTGTTTATAATTGCTCATTTATGAAATCAGATTCTATAATATTGGTTCAACGCATGAAATATCATCTACAAGACATGTTACTGTATTCACCAG
>JAZGTJ010007784.1:0-10751 GCA_036877575.1 Botia almorhae | reverse complement strand
ATATAAGGTTAAATGTTCTCCTAAACTCGCTGCAAGAACGTTTTTTGATAACTTTGACAGAACTTTTAGAATAGATTAGCCAACGTTCCCAGAATGTTTTTTTGCTGGAATGTAACTGATGCCACTGATGTGTCTAAAACTGTTTATAATTGCTCATTTATGAAATCAGATTCTATAATATTGGTTCAACGCATGAAATATCATCTACAAGACATGTTACTGTATTCACCAGTCGTGTTCATGATTTTTACGTGACACTTTTTTTGCTATTAACAGTATTTTACTTGAATGTCTTTTTATTTCACTTCAGTTGCTGTAATTTGTAGGTGCATCACGGCACATATCTTTTATATTCCCAGTGAATATTCAAGGAACAAAACAGCCTGTTATCTAAGCCTCTACACCTGTCAGAACATGACAGAGTACAACATTTCATACTGAGGATCAATTAGCTAACATCAAACGCGAAGGTTCACTCGTTTTGTATAATCCGTTATTCGCCTTTGTATTTTTTGTCCATTAATCTGCTGTACAGTTTTTAGTGTTGAAAGTACAAAGGCAACCGTAATTAAAGCTGGAAAAAGCTGCAATTAAAAGCTCCTATGTTGACATTCCTGCCAATTAAACATCTATGGATCCGTATCAAGACTAATACACATGCTCAATTATGGACAGTTTAAGATCCAACTGACTCCAGACAGATTTAAAGAGACAGCGTACACTGTTCAAAATGGATGAACCCAGTTTCAGATATTCCATATTCCTCAAATGTACTTACCGTTTCTCTGACCATACACACCCACAGCCAGTTACAAATTCTGAAAATTCAGAACAGGATTGTTTCTCTGTTTTAGCCGGAATGTCGGAGACATCAGATTGCCGGCCCTGGAAAAGCTCTGATCTGGCAGTTAATAGTTTGAGGGATATGATAGCATGTCTATTTATGTATCCTTGAGTTCTCGAGGCTGTGTGAACTATTTGTGTTCATGTTCCTTTTGACAACAAATAAAGCACAACACAAGGACTTTCCTTCCTAACACACTCTGTTTTGCAAACCTTGTTATATAGGTTGTGTTTGTGTAGGGAGGCCCTGTTTCAACAAAAGAGGGGCTAAGAAGGGGCTGGTCCAACAGGGAACATTCTCTGAATGATGGCTAACATTCTCTAAAAAGTTCTACGAACATTCTTTCAAAGTTATCAAAAAGTTTTTGCAGTACTGTTAGTATAATGTTTATTATTATGTTATTATGTTTATTATTAACAGTTATTTTAGGTTGTTTAAGTTTGTTTAGGATGTTATTAAGATGTTACAGGATTTAGAACGTTTAAATAACATTCTTAAAACCCACCAAAGACATTAATACAACGTCTAAAAACGGGATGTTTTGAGCTTTTGAACTTTTCAGTGCGATCGCTTATAATTAACATCACATAAGTCTCCTTTTAAACTGTGTTAAAAAAAATAGTTCCAATTTTAAAATAGTTAACTTTTGTGGTAAAAAAATTTAATTTGAAGGTTGGCTCGCGATTGAAAAACCTGTCCAACGATGGATAATAAATTCTTTGTAATGCTGCCATCAGGTGGAGAAACGTGGTAACTGGATGAGGAGAAACAGTGACCTACTGGTCAGCAGAGGTCACTAGAGTACAACCCATAGTCACAACTTCCCCTTCATACTTGTCAGGAATGAATTGACCAAGCGCTGGAGATTTAAAGCGATATTTCGACAAAAAAGTACACATTTCCATCATTTACTCAGCCTCATGTTCATCTAAAACTGTGGGACTTCTGCGGAACACCAAAGAAGATATTTTGTGAAACGTCTTAGTTGACATAATATGGAAGTCAATAGGTGCCGCTGTTATATGGTTAACTGCTTACTTTAAAATAGCTTTTGTGCTTTTCAGGTTTGCAGGATTGAAATGACGTGAGGATGAGTTTGATGGAAGAATTTTCAGTTTTGGGTGAACTATCCCTTTAATAATCGTGCAACTTCCGTTGGCACGATTCAATATGAGCGGCAGGGTAATTCCAAGTACAGTAACTAACCTATAATTAAAAGGCCACCAGGAAAAACTATCACGGTTTAACTATGTTTTAAATTAAACTGTCATTAAGGAAAACCGGCAAGGCACCTTATGCTTGTGCAACATATTCCCGTATCCCTGAGCAAGGCTATCACTAGTTCGTTGTCAGTACGTTACAAATATTAAACATTTGTATATATTTTGAATAATTGTATACTCTTATCCCCCCAAAATAAAAAAAATTGTATACTTTTTTTAAATAAAGTCTTTATTTGAAGACATTAGAAATATTAAGCCTATTATGCCTGTATTTAGAGAGAATCTTATGTTCATTTATTATGCTTTACAGTAACAATAATCGTTGTAACTAACGATGGCTACACCACAGTAATTTTTTAAAGCTGTGGTCACGTTGTATTTTTAGGAGCATGAGTCTATTGCTGGTGTATTGAATGGCCGCCAGGGGGTGCTGTACAGTGCATCCGCGCATTGGCAGACTCAGTGGGTATGGTGGAGCACGGACGCCTGCAAACATTTCATGGTCTTGGGATACAAAAACTGTGAGTCATTATTTCCGCGAATGAGCTTTTGCTCAAACATTTCATCTTCTGCTGTGTTTTTTCTTGTGCTCCATAGCAACGGCATTTAATTGGCTGTTTATAAAGAGAGAGATTTAAAGCTTAGACTTTAATTCTTAATGCATGACTCAACAATTTTAGCAACCTATAAGATTATTCAACGAAATATCCCATTTGTTTGTGAGAATCCTGTTTATAAACCTTAATTAGCCGTTTGTACTGCTGTGATAAATGTTTTAATGCGGTATTTGTTATTAAAAGTTAACAGGTTTTAATTGCAATGTTCTCTTGTAACCGAAATGAATGATAAAATATATATCGATAAGCTATAAGATATTGTAAGGATGATTCTGGAAGTGTGTAACATGACGCAGTTGACCGTGTTTGAATGCTGTCGTAAAAGGCCGGCTGGTTGAAACCTGTCATGCTTTGTAATTTGCTACATCTGTCCCAATTTTACTCCACCCTTTGACCTTTTCAGTATTCCTGCTGTGATTAAATGTGCCCCACAATCTGAGCTCTCAGTGGAGTACTGGAGAAACATTTTGGGGGGTTTATTTATCGTGTTGTAACGCAGTGTGTGTGTGTGTGTGTGTGATGAGAGAGAGACAGAGGATGGCAATGAAAGAGTCTAAAGAGAGAGAGAGAGTGTGTGTGCTCTAGCTCTATGGCCTTTCTCACAGCCAGCGTAGTTGCTGGGACTTTCCATTCATCTGCCCCTCCAGATATGCTAGATTCACTGTGTTTTCCTATATGGCTGTGTCTCATGCCACAATGTCCAGGGCTGTTTCCAGAACAGTTGTTTTTGCAGATAATGAATAAAATAAAAAAGGGCCAATCAATCATTAGTTTCACATTAGTAGTTTCATGTATAGTTGATGTGTTTGCTTGCATCAGACTCTGGTGCCAGTAGCCTCTGGTGCCACGCCCTAACGCCCTTTGTAGTATGCATACTAATGACACAGGTGAGACCAGTGAAGCGTCTTTGTGACTCTATCCTCATTCACTCACTCAATAGACACTAAAGTTAGTATGCACTAGGTGGTGGGGAGTTAGTACATGTAAACTGAAGCACAACCTTCCCTTGGAAAAAGGACCTCATGTGCTCTCCTCTGTTTTTTCCCAAGACACCTGATTGGATACTTTATTTTAAGTATGTCCACCCCTCAGAAATAAATGGCAGGCTGAGCTTTAATACAAGAGGTGCTGTATGTCTTTTCTCAAGCGTACTGGTGTTCTGGATTTTTGTGACAGATGGATAAAGGGATGTTTTTCTTTGGATGATACGTTTGGATGGAGGATCTTCAGCTCTGTGGACAACCTCTGACTGTCTGGAAATATTCATATTATTGAATAACATGGGCCGTAATATGGGAAAGATTAAATGGCTGTTGCAAATTGGAATGCTGTTTGCAGTTCTGACCTTACAAGCTATAGATGAATATTAATAATCCTTTCTCAGAATAATTATGAATAAAAAACGAGTTATATAGAAAGAATAAGGAGACATTGTGAGTTATCGTACAAGACCGTAAATTATCTAGACTTGTGTGGGATTACTGAGTCAGACTCGGTAAGCCCCACCTTCCTCTCCCTCCCCTGCACCTCTTCTCCTCCTCTCTCTCTCTCTCTCTCTCTCTCTCTCTCTTTCTCCCTCGTCCTTTGAAAGGAGGGTTGAACGACGGCATGAGTTTCTGACAGAGGCTGGGAGCACAAGTCAGATCAGACACACTGCAGAGTTTGCACTGGACGCAGAAGCACAAGGAATCTTACATAACACAAACTCTCACCCTCTTCATCAATCAGGTTTGTGATTCCGGCATGTTACAGTCTGTTGATTATCAGTTGTGGATAGTGCGGATAAGAAATGTTGTGCGCTCAAACCAAAGTCTCTTTCAGTTGTGTTTTCTATAGCTTTCTTTAGCATTGCAGAGGAGGTTCCTGCTCAGTAATTGCATCTAGGGGGAGTGTCTCAGCTTATTGTAATGTTTGAATTGCTTTCATGATTCAGAAGAAATATTGCTCTGTCTGTCTGTGGTAAAAGCTGCTGTGGGTAGCACTATATCATGCATGTCTGTGCCAGTCATGTGTAAAGTGTGTCTGGATGGTTTGTTCAGAAGTTGCAGTACATGCAAAAGCTACATTTGTTTGTTTAGGAGGTACATGTCTGAGTTCGTCTAAAAAAATGAGTGTGTATTCTTAAGTTTGGTTTGAACAAACTTGGATATGATTAGGGGTAGGGTGTGGCAAGGGTGGAAAGTGAGGGAGTGAGAGGGTAGAAAGATGAACAGAGAGTGGGAACACGTGAGGGGGCTGGAGTTTTATATTTGCGTGGATTTATTATTTTTTTCCCCTAAATAACTTTTTTAAACACGTTTCGAACAGTTTGACTAAAAGATGCTTCTAAAACATGTCCTATCCTGTCCTTTCTCTTCCCATCCCTTCTTTTAGTCGCTTCTGCTCATCTCTTCTCGTATTTATCTTTGCTTTCCACTTCAGACTTCACTTCACATTCACTTCGCATTCAATCCACATTCACTCCACATTCACTTCACCTCAGTTCACACTGACTTCACTTCACTTCTCCGTGTTTGGTTTCAGGGCAGTAGTGCAGGTCAACTATGGAGACTTCGGGTCAGAAACGAAACACCCGTGGAGGGGTGACGACCATCCTGTCTCCCAACCGCATCACCCGGCTGCAGGAGAAAGAGGAGCTGTGCAACCTGAATGACCGTTTGGCGGTCTACATCGATAAGGTGCGGTCTCTAGAAGCAGAGAACGCCGGCCTGCGTCTACGCATCACAGAGTCAGAGACGGAAATCAGCCGAGAGCTGAGTGGGATGAAAGCGGCTTACGAGGCGGAGCTGGCAGATGCCAGGAAGACTTTGGATTCGGTGGCCAAAGAACGAGCAAGACTGCAGCTGGAGCTCAGCAAAGTACGCGAGGACTACAAGGAGCTGAAGGCCAGGTATGTGTAAGAGCCTGTGAGGTCAGGATTAGTATTCAAATAAGTGGCTTAATTCAATAGACAAGAACCCTCCAACCAAAAATAAACATACATATAAGCATACAAATAAAAACTATTTTGTTCACTTCATGATTTGATGAATCTAATGGCTATGGTCACTGGTCAATGAGTCGTTAGACTGATTTAAACAGATGACTCATTAAAAAAAGAACCATCTCATATAAGTCATCCGTTTGTGAATCACACTGTGCAGCTCGCACTTGTGTGTTTGTTGTTGTCAATGAAAACCTCTATTTTATTGTATTATTTTGCAGCAGTCAGTCTTTCTCTCTCGCCCCCCTCAGTTCAAACTAAACTACAGCAGATTTTGTTGCGGTGGTGCTGCAGCGGAGCAGGAAACTGTTGTAATGCAGTGTTCTGTCCGCACTAACTCACGAATGCAGACCGTCAAGAACAATTACCATAGAAACCATATTGCTGAATCATAGACCTGTTGTTTTCAGTTTCTGCACACGAATTTCACATTAAAGAACAACAAATTAGTGCCTTTTTAGTGAGTTGAGAAGTAGGGGTCTCTTAAAAAAAACAAAACAATAAACGTGACTCCCGAAAACCTACAGTTTGGGGGACCCCAGTACAGAGTACGTTTTCTGAACCAGTTCCAGGCCACAGGTGTGTATTGCAGACAATAGAACAGCAGCACAGAAGAACTGCGGACACTGGTATCAGCACATGCCCTCTCACTCTCTCTTCCTCTCTGAAATGTCTTTTATACATACAGGAGAGAAGTTTAACCTAAAGAACAGAGCGGTGTGGACCCCTGGGCACTCAGCCTGTGCTAAATTTAATCGAACCACGACAGCAGCTCACTGCCCTGTGTGTCTGTTTATTGCCGCTGTCACTGAAACTGACAGCTCTGTGCTTTAGTCCGCTTGATACATATTTTCCTGTAGTTCATATATTCCTGTAATTCAATTGAAATGCATTAGCAATTGTGCTAACGGATTATAATGTCATAATAAATTAAGATGAATAGAAGCACAGATAAGTAGATAAAAGGCAAAGCAACACGCATCCAGTATTGTGCTGTTGACAACTATACCGAGCTACAAGCGCATGTATGTAGTACACATCGCCCTGTAATTACTGGATCCAGGGATCCAATCACAAGTGGTTATTCAAGAAGCATCGTTTACATAATGCAGTAACTTCATTCTTCAGTGTGACCACATGTGTTCAGATCTGATTTCATATTGATGCCACACATACGGCTTTTAAAGTCACGCCTTCTCAATTTGTCTTTCAGCACAGCTTTTGATTGGCAGTTGTCAAATTGTGTCTAATGCCAGGTGTGAACAGACACACACACACACTTTTCCTCTCTCTGTCTGGTGTACTGCAGCTCAGGCATAAGAGGTGTGGACATCAGCTGTGGGTGTGTTTGATTCGGGTTGGTTGAGAAATGTCTGATGGGTTTAGTGTCACACCCTTTACAACAGGTTTATTGTATTCGTTTATCTGTCGCATCAGATTAATTCTATTTTATCTTAGAGCTGCTATGCAGAAATTATGCTTTCCGTTGACATTTTTTTCATGACTGAAGCAGGTAGATAACATCTTTGTGACATGCAGGTTTAACCTATGAGCCTGTAAATGCATAGTCATATTTTATTTTGTGATAGGAACACAGTTCGTAGTGTTGCTAATTCATTACTTTGACTCTCTTTAGTAACACTGAACATTGAAAAGCATATACAAATATATAAGAAATATTTAATAGATTATGTAGAATATTTTTATAGAATATTTTCTAGTAGAGTTGTGATTATTTCATAGGCACATATAAAAAAATTTATTGGGGTTTTAAAATAATAAATTTTTATATGTGCATGCAAAATAATAACTTCAATTACTGTAACTAATTATTCTGTATAATTACATACTTCATATAAAATAATTATTTAAAGTAATTAAAGTGATTATTGTATAGCCGCCCACAGGATCGCATCAAATTTCCATTTGTCCATACTGTACATGACATAATTCTGACACCATAGCAACCAGCCGACATAAAAACAAAAAGCAATATTGTGATGTGATATGAAAGTAACATTTGAAGATGTGAAAACCAGACAGACTCAGACCAAAACCCTGATGATGTTAATGTGGGTGTTTATTTTTTGGGTTTAATTTTTTGAGTTCCTTTGGAAGGATTGTGATGTAATTGTAAATTAGTCACGGTAATATAATGTTGCATAATGTCCTCAGACTGTTTATTCTGCCGTCTCTGTGGTAGTAGAGTTAGTTAATGTTTAGGTGAAAGGTATGTTTACACCCAAGTGGGCGTGGTCACAAGACAAACAGATATCACAGCCAATCATGTGCCCTCATTAAAAGATTTCAGCACCACTCATAACATCAGAAATATCATGTTTGCTTCTTGATGAGGCTTGTGGTTAAATTTGGAAAGTGAGCAAAAGCAGATGATCTTTCATTTTTGTCCCAGGGTACCAGTAGCCCTTAGATGTGTTCCTGGGAGAATTCGTAGTGTAATGCAGATTCATGCACACATTCATTGAAGCCGAGCTGTTTGGAAGTGTTTGGTTTCCTCGGCAACCACGCAGCCCTGCCAGGGTGTGCGAGATGATTCTGAGTGGCTTGAGTAGTGACTCATGAGCTTTAAGTAACTGTGGAGGAAACACGGTTTACACTTATCTCAGGGAGAATATCTTATAGAAACAGAAGCGTTGATATTTTATGTACACAAGTTTACATTCTTATTAGGAAGTGATTTTGAATACACACTCAAAATGATTTTACAGCCTGATGTTAGATCTGAAACCTGTAATGTCCACATAAAACATGACATTTTCTAGTTCTTTATATAGTGGTGCCTCTAAAATTGCATTACGTTACTGAGCAGACAGCTAAGATGTCTAAAATTGCACAATGTTGCTAAGCTAGGTCTTGGCCACCAAGAAGAACCTTCTAACAACTTAAAAATGTTTTAAATGTTCAATATTTTGAGTTTGATTTTGAATTTTGCTCCGTAAGATCTACTGCACTTATTGCATATGAAAACCAAGATGCAAATAACGGAAAGGGGCTTGTTTTAAACAAGACTTGTTTTAAACTACAGTTTAGCGTTAGCCTGATTCTTAAATGGGGTTCAGGCCAGGTCAAGTAACAGACTGATCACAAGGTTTGGCTGCTGGGAGATGAGAGCGCACGCATGTGCGCGTGTGTACGTTCTGTCAGTGTGCACATGCTTGCGGTCTCTGTGCTCATTCTGGATAACACCATTTGGCTCTTGTGGTTATTAGCAGACAGATGATTGTATTGTGTGTGTGTGTGTGTGTGTGTGTGTGTGTGTGTGTCTCACTGTCTGAACACTCTAGACAGGTGCAGTGTGGGAGTGTGTGATCTGTGGGCTCATATGTGGAAAGGTTGCAGCTGGAGATGGAGCAGATGAATTATGTCTTTCAATTCATTCTAAAAGAGCAACATGTCATTATTTACCTTTCATTTAAACCATTGCAGATCTCTTGTTCATTTAGACAGTGAAGCTGTGGTTACTGTACAGCTCTATTAGGGAAGTCAGTGAATGTTAATGAAACTCATTTGCTGCACTACTGTGTCTTTTTAATAACACGTACCAGCTGATTTTAATTTATACAAACTTTGGGTTGAAATGGTGTTTATTAGGGTTTGTCTTTTTGATTTTAAATTAAACCCTAATCCACTATTTAGTTTCCCGCCCTTTCATTCTTATTTCATGGCTTCATTTATGCCCTGATTAGAACATAGGTGTAAAATATTTATTAATCATAATATTAATTATTAATCTTAGTTGAAATACACATTTACAGCATTAATCTTACTGATAAGAGGTTGGTGTAAAAATTAACCAGATCTCTTATCTGCATGTCACCCACGTGCTCACCCAAACATAGCAATTTTTATACCATTTAGCCAAATAGCCATTTTATATTTGAATCCGTGTTACTTTTGACATCATTTCAACATACGATTTTTCAGGGAAATCCAATCAAAACGTATGAGAATATTTAGTTGTAAAGAATTCATTAATAGTTTTAGCAGCCTAACGCTTTCTAGCTTAATGACTTTTTACTGATCAACATTCATTGCTTCAGGGCAAACAGAACAAACAGGAGATGTTTGGCTTTTTTAAAACCTAAAAAGTATTATGACTGGTGAGTCATTTCCTGCCCCTCCCCTACATTTTGTGTGCTTGCCCTTGACTGGCTTACCTGTTACAATCACTGGTGCAAATTACTGTTGTATTAGTTTGGCCTCAGATATGCTAACAAAGACACTCCACCCTGTCAGTTACAGCTTGACACTAGCTGGTGTTCTTGTGTGGCGTGGGGCTTTACCTGTCTATAATTTAAAAGTCATTATGATAACTTACTTAAATTGTCAATGTTTTTTATGGCAATGTACAATAAAACTCATTGAATTATAATATCATGGTCATGAAAATGCTAATTATTCAGGACAGTGGTATATCAAATACCATGTTAATACCATCAACACTATTATAATACCATGGTACCCCATGGTTTTTTTAAGGCTAATCTGCTAGTGTTGTTGCATCTTGTATCTCTTAGCATGTTTGAAAGAGGATCATTGTAGTTCTTGGGCTATTTAGGCATATACGTTTTCTAAAGGGTTTTTCCATCATCCTCTGGCTTTATCAAAGTTAACACATGGCAATACACGTTTATCGTATGCTGCTAATAAACTTCCTGCAAAGTCACACATGCTACATTAAAGATAGATAATCCTTCTGTGGTTTTGCCATTGTGTTAAAATTCCCACTATGAAAATGTCAACCAATTACTATAATTTATTTATACATTCTTCAATGCTAAGTAACAGTGAAATTTGATCCATCGGCAGATCAGCACTGTTTATTTTTTTAAAAGAAATGAGATTCATTTCTTTTTTTCAATTTCTTTTAATTCTCTCACGCTCATAACTCTGCATCAACTTTAACAAGCATCTGTGTGAGAAAGCATTACATCTTAATAGAAAACCTTCTGTCATTTCTCACTGAAGAACTTTCATTATACGAGGAGTATAACTTCTTTTTGCTGGTGTGATCACTGCCTCAGGACACTTCTGTGCTTCCCTCATGACCTCACTGAAGATCA
>JAZGTJ010007783.1:0-22184 GCA_036877575.1 Botia almorhae | reverse complement strand
CTCACCGCTGAATGGCCGGGACACATCTCGGCTCCTCAGCAAGAACCTGAATGAAAGCGTGCGCTGCCGGCTTTTATACACACGCGCCAAGCGCTCGTGTGCCTCTCCTCTCGGGCCGATGCTCATTGGCGTGTTTTTTGTTACGCGAAGATGATAGGGCTCTCAAGCAAGACCCCATACGTCAGTCAGTTGACGTAACGTCTCCGTTCCCTCCTTCAGGACGTTTATCATCACCACAGTAAAAAAACTGTTTTGACAGGCCACTCTGTTGTTCACAACGTTGTGCAGAAAAACAAACGAAACAGGCTTTAGAATCTTAACAAATTATAAAAAAACATGCAGGTTGTTTTACTCTAAACCTAAGCTATGGTTTAAATTAAAAATGTTTTACCACAAAACATTTACCATTACCACATTGTTGTTTTGGAAGTCTGGGGATGTGTGCTACAACTATTTTGACTGTCATTTAAATGTAAATTTTGTAACCAGGTAGTCTAAAAGAAAGAATCCCCCAGTGGACAGTCAGAGAGGACAGTCAGAAAATGTCTCTGTTATGTATGTAACCCTCATTCCCTGAAGGAGGGAACGGTGACGTTACTTCAACAAACTGACCTATGGGGTCTCGCTTAGGAGCCCTATCACCTTTAAATAGAAAAAAAAACGCACCAATGAACATTGGCCTGAGAGGAAAGAGCCAATAAGCATTGGGCAAAGGTGTTGCGGGCCGAGTCACGCCTACCCAGAAGCGGATATATAAAGCTGGCCGCAGATCTCTTTCATTCAGGTTTGTGCTGAGGAGTCGAGATGTATCCCGGTCAATCAGCAGTGAATTAGGCTTGCGGCAAGGGGACGTAACATCTCTGTTCCCTCCTTCAGGGAACAAGGGTTACATACGTAACCGAGACGTTCCCTTTCAGTCAGTCATGTTCTATGTTACGTCAATAAACTGATGTTTGGGGTCCCTGTGTAAAACGACGCAAACGACGCATGTTACGAGCTAGGAAAGCAAGTACAGGCAGGCGTACGACAGCTTCCCTGCCTCCGTAACCTACCCAGCGTGGAGCAAATTTACCCGCAGGCAAATCGTCGCAACCCAGCTGGGTACGGAGCCTGGACACGGAGTTTGTTCCTGTCCCCCTAGGAGAGGGCACGTCAGTGCACAGGTCCCCTTCCTCTCTTGAAACGCTGAGGAAAATGCACGTTCCAGGGAAAAGGCGCTGTGGAGACCACACCCTGCTGAAAGGAGGTAATGTGTGGAGATAAGGTATAGACTGACAAGGCAGTACTACTGATGGGAAATGTCTCTGTGCATATACACAAGTACTGGGCCTGACGTGAGGCTCCTCCACTGAGCCTGCCCGCCGATGGGTGTTGGAGGAATCACAACGTAGGGTTCACCAGGAGTATGAAAGCCTGTTTCTCCCTATCACAGGGGGGAGGCAATGCAAGCGATAACACCGAGCACATCCTCCTGCCCACTACCTAGTGGGCCCCAACACACAGGAGGATATGGGCTCCACACTAAGATTGTAAAGCCTCGCAAGGGGGGTAGGTGTCGTCCAGACCACAGCTCTGAAAATGTCTGCTAGATGGGTGCCATGTGTCAACGCCCAGGAGGAGGCAACACTCCTAGTCGAGTGAGCCTTCGCGTCGAGGGCGCACAGCACACCTTGGAAGTACACCAAGTGATGGCAGCCACTATCCAGTGGGCAAACAGAAGAGAAAGCTGTGACTGCAGCTTTGAGATGGAAATGCTCTCATAATGAGAGCACAACCCAACCATGAACACCACAACTGCATGCTTCTGCAACACTAAAATCCGAAGCTAAAATCTGAATAAAAGCGAGCTGTGGCTGGCTTCCGGGTAGGCATGACTCGGCCCACAACTGCTTTGCCCAATGCCCATTGGCTCTTTCCTCTCAGGCCAATGTTCATTGGTGCATTTTTTTCTGTTCAAAGGTGATAGGGCTCTCAAGCGAGACCCCATTTGTTTGTTTGTTGACGTAATGTTGAACGTGACTGACTGAAAGGAAACTTTGTGTTTATATCCATTTGCAATACTTAATATATGAATCAAACCAAAAAAGTACATTTCAAATACATTTCAAAAAAGAAATATATTACTGCTGGGCGATGGGTTATCTTAAATAGTGAAAGGGGCCAAATATTATAGTAACTATGCCACCCCAAAACAATGAGGAAAATACTCAAGGGCACACAGGTATGGTCCAAATGAAGAATAAGGCAAGAGGCATGAGTTTGTATACCAAACAGTTATGTTAAAGAAATTATCAGAATAATTCAAATAGAAAGCAGCAATAAAACGTCATGTATTGGCTACAAATAGGAGAAGCAAGAAAAAAGAACTTAATCATACAAAAAAGGAAGGAGGCTGAGGCTTCCTGTATAGGAAGCGGGCTAGGATAGCAGCATCACATATAAAAGAGATGACACACCATTTAGAAGCATGCCCACAAAATCCAACACAAGTAATACAGCAAAAATGATATAGCAATAATGGCACATCAATAATAAAATCCCTTGGTAAAAACACACTATGATGCTATAAAAACCAGCTCACTTCAGGAAATTAAAGAGCAATTCAATCAATTGAATACAAAGAACACAGAAATTACTTTGTAACTTTGTAAAAACTTCCAAGGAAAATAAGACCCATAGAAATAAAACTCAAAGAAATGCAAGGAAACCAAAACAAAATTATACAATCACAAAAAAAATCACAAATGCCAGACAGTGGAAAAGCAGTACAATTCATACAAATGATGGCGGTGCAGTGATGCAATACAATGCCACACCAATGCAGATAAACAGACAATAAAAAGTAAGCCCACTTGGAAATTAAACAAGGACTTGACAGAATACCAAAGCAGCAGCTTGGCTCAAAGAATGAAAGAGAAAGGGATAGAGCAAGAGCCATATCAAGGTAACAGTCTGCAAAGCCAGTATGATAACAGACTCCCTTGATAGCTGTTGTAGAAAACAACTGATGTGTTATCAGTCTGTACAAAAACATGGTGGCCACTGAGATCTGGGAGAAAGAGTTTCAAAGCTAAAAACACTGCCATCATTTTCAGTCAGGTAATATACCACAAAAGATGGTGGCTTTTCCAATTCCCTTGAGCTGCGTGACCTCTCAAGATCGCTCCCCAACCTGTACTGAAAGCATCTGTCGTAAGCATTATGCAATGACAAGGAGCCCCTAGAACTGAGCCTTGGGACAGAAAACAAGGATTCTTACATATGACCAAGGAACAAAGACATCTGCACAATGTGTCCCTCTCAAGAGGATTAACATGTTCTTTGGCCCCCTTTCTTACGAGAGAAGCTACTTTCCTGCTCCATAACCAGAGCCAAACGAACCTATTAAATTATGGTGCTGAGACCCGAACTGGTTTTCTGTGGCCCTTCTGTACCAAGACAAATTGGCAGAAGTTTCCACACTTCAAAATGGTCTGCTAAGGAGACTAACCTCTCAAAGCTGGCCTCTGGTGCGTTCAGAGTAGCCAACTCTGTGCCCTGAAGCAGATGACCAGCGGACGACGACTCAGAAGCTTCTTTATTTAAGCCTTCCTAGAGTGAATGGCGGTCCTCAGATTGCCCTTTTCCCTAGGGGGCTTTGACTTAGAGTGCCACCCTGATCGCTGACCTTGCTGCAGGGGAGACTGGGTAGCATCCAGAAGTAAGAACTTGTCCCTTTCTTTGATTTTTTAGACAAGTTCAACCAGAGATGCCTCCCTGTAGCCACCAGTGCATCCCTGGACTACTATGTGCATAGTGATATTTAAATGCCCCAGCCCTGTTTTTATCCAGCAAATGCCAAACAGGTGCCAGAAATCGCGAGTGAATGGCCATGGCTTTGATGATAATTATATGGTTCACTTACAATTTTCTAGTGGTAATTGAACTAATGCAAAACATTTCAAAGGAGTCAAAGGGACTTATAAAATAATTTCTTTGGCTCTCAGAGTGCTGTCTCTTTTTAGGGTTCAGCTATTGCAGACTTAAATTGTTGCATATCAGGCTGGTAGTAGTCAAGCTAAAAAGACATTGAGTAAAAGCTTTCTTCAAACCTTAAAAAAGATAATGGGTAAAAGTGTTTTTTAAGGTGATTCTCTAATTTATGTGTTCATGTAATTAAGATTTTAGAAGAATAATTTTAGGAGAAAACAGACACTTTTCACTCAAGTCTAAAATAAGAGCAATAAACAGACAAATGGAGCATGCATGAGTTTCATCACAGAAATAGATTTTGACTCTATCACCTTTGGGCTGTGGAACATTATATATATAATTGAGAAGCTGGGGTGTAGCTGACAGACCTGCATATACAGTTGTGCTTAAAAGTTTACAAATTTTGGCATTGATTTTTAAAATATAAATGATCAAGCAAAAATCCTTCTTTTATTCAAGGATAACGATCATATGAAGCCATTTATTATCATAAAGGCTGCATTAACACTGGCACAAAAATCGTTTTTTTTTACTCTCATCTGACATAGATCTGAATTTTTTGCTCGTGTGTAAACCTGAGATCTGTTTTATATTGTATCCAATCTGGGCACTTTCAAACGTGGATTTAAATCGGATACATATCCGACATCTGACCTGCGTCTAAACACATATCTGATTAACCTTGGCTATAACTATAATGAAGAATCTGAGGTTTTTGAATCCATGTGCAGTATCCTTAATAGAAAAGTCGACAGGCAGAGGTCATCCACAGTGAACAGGTATATCAGAGGCAAAACAGAAAGAGTAAACATTAAACAGGCGATAATCGATGCAGGCAGCAAACAATCAGAGACGATACAACAATCCAAAATCAGGGCAGGCAGCAGAAAATCAAAATGGTAATACAATCCAGGTCAAAAAGGCAATCAGCAAACAATCATGAAACAGAGACAATCCGAGGTAATACAAAGAAACAATAACCATAGAATAACAAGGGGAAACTGCTCAGAATTGCTGCATGGAGGCAAGTCAAGACTTTGCAATGATAATGAGTTTGAGTCCGGTTTATATGGAGGAGTAAATGAAGATCAGGTGTATAGCAGGAAGTGATCAGTGGCAGGTAGGATGCATGATGGGAAATGTAGTTCGTTGTGGTTCCGGGTAGTATTCAGGAGCTGGTTCCCTCTGGTGGTGTGGTGGAGAAGAGGCTGGAGCCTCCACCATAACAATAACGTCACTGTTCCATGATGGATTGTGTTGAACATCATAATTTCGCACATGTACCGAACCTGGCTGCAATGCCAGAGCAAAATAAAGAGCATTATAGCCAAAGAGTTGTCATGTCACCAATGTGAAAAACATTAAAGTCGTCTTTATGATGGCAGCATTTAAAAAAACACATTTACTTTAATTAATTGCTGTTGGGTGTACTTTTGCTGACTTTTGAACAGATAAATTAGCAGAAGTCCATCCACAATTCAAGGGTCATGTCGTATGTCATATTAGTGAATGACTGAATTTTATTTATGGGAGATGCCAGAAATAAGTTTTAACTGCTCTGATGCCACAAAAAACCTGGTGACAATATGCCAGACAACATCTTGACACACATATCTATTTACAGGGGGCTATTTAGAGACAGCCTTATTTTAGACCTGCTCCATTAACTAAAGAAGGAATACAGAATGGGGTGGGGGAGGGGTTTGTTAGATTGGAGTGGAATGCAGTAAATTTGGTGCACATAAAACTGTGCCAGGAATGAAAAAAGAGGAAAAAGGAATCCAAGAGTTTGTCATCACAGGGAATAGGCTTGAAATCAGCAATAATGCTTGCTTTTGTTGGGCTTAAGGCTGCTTTTATATCCTATTAATAATTAATTAGATGGCTGTGATCCTAACATTCATAAGATAATAATAATCATAAGAAACCATAATTTCTTTCATCCTTTACCCAGCCTAATATCATGTCAATCCTTATTGACTGACTCAAAGTTCAGGTCCAGTTTACTAGTTCTTGCACTAGGTTTTACTAGACTCTCCTTTAGAGAAATGATTTTGTCCATACCTCAAAGATAGTTAACTGTTGTGAATTAACGCTTGTACTTAACCATGAGATTGAGATGGACGGAATAAACAGCAGGCAGGAGATGAAGTTATGATGGAATAAAATGAGTACAAGTTCAATAAGTGATATACCAGAGACAGTGGAAAATTACTGCTTCACAACATTGTCCTGTGATGTCAGTGAAAACCTTAAAATGGACAATACAGACCCAACATAAGAGTAAGCAACATTATTAAATGTAGAATAGAATACAAGGTAGAATTAAATTAATATATGAAAGAATAATAACCTAAATATATAAAAAATAGTAAAGAATAAAAAGCATAAGAAGATTTGAAATGAAATACAAAACAGATATGTCTGTACTCTCAAGTCAGAAATTCTGTCACAAAAATTCAGATCCTAAGATCCTTCACTTTCTTCTGATTGAGAGTCTATTGAGATAATATGAATTTTTAATTAAATGCAATTGAAGTATATGATGATTCACTTTAAAAAATTATTAAAGCACCAAGCAGGGTCAAAAATTAAGAGTCGAAAATTAATGTGGTGCAGTGATGTTTTTTTTTAAGTCTTCCGGTCAGTTTTGGTGAAAAAGAACCGGAGGCCAGCCACCATTGTTCTCCAGTGTGCATTAAACTGTAAATCATGCATGCTTAAACATTGCTTTTGTTTTGCTTAAAGTATAAGTGTAATTCTTGGAAATATTTTTTTACGTTTACTCCTGGGTGCTTTATAAAGCTTTAAAGTGAGTCATGATGTGCTGCCATTGTACTGAATCCATCCAACAGGATTTGCATTTTAAAAATGTAATACGTTTCAGAAAGAAATTACATTTTGGGGTTGAATTATTTCTTTTCTATTGTGTTAAACTATTTCTTTAACGCAATGCCAATGCACAAGTACAGTATAAAACCAGTGTATATATAAAACCTGGTTTTAAAATTTGTTCTCTACATACCACAGGTGCTGACAAAATGTTTGACATCATTGAAGACATGACAAAGACACGACCCAACTACATATTCATACTGTGCTGGAAATACTTTACTCCTCTACTGTCCCTAGTAAGTGTATCTGCTTCTGTTTGATGATTTTTGGTGTCTAACCCCAATTCCAAAAACGTTGGGACAGTTTTTTTTTTTCAAAAAAAAGAGTAATTAATATTTTCTACTCTCCCTGTGCTATATCAAATGCACTACAACAATAACACATTGTTTTGTTTGTTTTTATTTTAAATTTATATGTAATTATTTGTTTTTGTTTTTAAATATACCCTCATTTCGAATCTGGTTATTACAACACAAAAAAGTTGGGACAGCCTAGCATTTACCATTGTGTAAAATCATCGTGCTTTTTTAAACCTATTAAGCTTCTGGGCATTGAAAACACAGGTTGGTTAAGTTTAACACTTTAAATTTTCCTCCATTCATGCACCACACTTTCTCAATTAGAGAGAGGTCAGGATGATTAATTTAGTACCAACCAAGAATTATTTCTCAAAGGCTTTCAGAGGCAGAAATAAAGTTAGGAACAAATGAGACAATTAATAAAATACATTAAAAAGTATGGACCTGTAAAATTAATGTAGATTGCAGCTACAAATGATCTGGATTTGAAAACATTTCATGAGTAAGGTTTGAGTTCATTTTGAAATCTTCAATAATATTGACTTTTGATTCCAGAGCTCAGTGTGTGATATTGTGAGATTTTTCTACATTAAGATGCCCTCAAAGATATGCAAGTTACTCATGTCGTGGGTACTGACACACCAGATGCTAAAAACAGCTTGGATGGTCCTTTTTCTCCTTGGTCTAAAGAACATGACAGCTGTTTTTTCCCCAAAACATCGGAAATGTATACTTATCAGACCAGATAGTATTTAACTGTTGCTTTCTGTCTCAAATGAGACAGTTGTTTTGAAGAGGCTACCGTTCTGTAAGTGAAGGATTATTTGCCATCTGTTGCCATATTGGGCCAGGCTTTTTTGTGGAGGCACCTTATACCCTATAACTCAACTGCTTGACCCATTTAGCATTGCCTGCCTCATCACCTTGTTATTATAACTGGACAGTTATTAGTCCTAAATTGCACCTGTCTCAACTTTTTTGAAATTGGGGTTTTATAACTTTCACAATTGTGGATTTTATCTTTCATTTATTGTTATCATTCATCATTTACTATCTATTCATAATTTACTATATATTATCTACCCTTATATGGGTTAACTATAATAAGCATGGTTTTTAATGTAAACAGTTGTGTGAGAAATCAAAACTGTTAATTAAAAACGCTACATTTTTAGTAAGGGTAAAGGATTTTAGGTTATGTAAAGACTTGTGTGGTCTTATTCTCATTTGTACAACCTCAGGTGTCTCTTGTCTGTTCTCTGGTGCAGTACCAGCCCCTGACATATAACCGTTGGTATGTGTACCCGGGCTGGTCACATGCACTAGGCTGGTTACTGTCCCTGTCCTCTATTCTCCTGGTGCCTGGCTGGGCACTGGGACAACTGGTTGCTGGGAAAGGAAGCCTGAAAGAGGTGGAGCTAACATACATTATTAACCAAGTACACTGACAAGGCATTACACTATGACCATCCTCAACAAATGAGAGCACCTGGCAACTGAACAATGCGGTAGGTGCAGTTCACAGTGCAGTATATATACCACAGAGGACTGGCTTCTGGTCAGTACAGTGTTCAGTTTCAGAATGCGAAAGGCTGCCGATTGATCAGAGTCTGATAAAGGATAAGTTGTGATGGCACAGCACTTCAGAACTTCAATCTCAGAAACGGCACACGATTATCCAATATTACAATCCCTGACATCCCTGAGCATAACACTGCCACCCTGTGTCCTGCTAACAGTGGATACAGTTGCCATAGCCTATACACAAAAGGGTGCGATGAACTCTGTGCTATGACACATTTCCCTGGTCACCACTGTTGTAGCTGCTTGTGATTTGTTGCACTCTGGCCCTGCGGTCACTAGGAACATTGTGCAATAGTCTGTGTTCCTCTCTGGCATCAATTAGCCACAGATACACGACTGAACAATGGTGCACCACACTTGATACATACTTACCACAGTGGCAATCCACAATGAGCCCTATTTCTAAAATCGAAGCACAAAGGCAGCATCACAATTTGTTCTTTCTTGAACTCTGATAAATCAGCAGCCTTTTCCCATTCTGACCCCAAACACTCTACTGACTGAAAGGTGGTGTGTATAAATACGCTGCTCTATGAACGGAACCTGTGTTCAAATACCTTGTGTGCTCATAGCTTGAGCTAGGGGTGGCTATAATGTAATCACTCATTTGTGTAAATTACATAAAACTTTTCCACGTATAACTACTTATTAAACTTTTGATTCCCCGTTTCTGTCTTAGCGTTGGCATTACTTGTGTAGTCCTGACAAGAACCTTCCTCTCACCTGTAACCAACGAGTTAAAATACAGGAAAAAGCATGCACTGCAGAGATGGAAGACTTGTATTAACTGACACAGCCTCCTGTTTGTTAGTGTTTCTGTATGCATATTCCATGTGGCATGTTCCTCTTGTTTATACCAGTCACCAGTGACGGGAGAAAGCATTTTAAAGCTTTGTAATTGATTCACTTTGTTTTGAAGCGCTACATGCTGGTGACACCTGCTGGTGAAAGTGTAAATCTTTTGGATAAAGCATAAAAAAAACCCAACATAATGCATTTTACAATACAATTGCAAATGTTTTCTTAAAAAGTTAACGGTTTAAAATGAATTATAAATCATTAAATACTATTAACTATTAGTACTTGTGTTTTCAGTTTTATTTAGGGCTAATCAGACTATTAACACACAATTGACACATATCACTGTTCCTTTTTAAGTCTGGACATACAGTAATCACTGCAAAGACAATATCCTTTATCTTTAATCAGATTCACGAATACAATTTCATTAGAAATGTTTAATAATCAGTAACCCCAGAATTTAAAAACAAAATTAAACTCAAGAAAACTACAATTTAAATAAAAGACAGATTAAACTTAAATAAACAATAAACAGAGACAGACACAAACGATAACAAACCTGACGCGGAACATGGACCAGACACGAGAAACACGATCAAACAACGAAGAACGAGATTACAGGAAAAACGCGGAAGAACTCTGGATAACTAACACAGGTAAGGCACGAAGAACCAGCATGGGTTAAACATACCAGCACAGGACAGCTGGCACAAGGGCATTAAATAAAGAACGGAAACAATGACAAACAGGTGTGTGAAATCAAAACAAACGAGGAAACAAGGGAACTTGGTCATGACGCGGGACCGGAGAACACATGGCAAATGTAAACAAAACCGAAGCCATGCGCTTTCACATATAACGGACACCCAGAGCGCGAGTCTAGACCCCTACTCTCGGAACGGAAACCAAGAACAGACAGGACGAGTCAGAATCTAGCCCCAAGCTCTGACATAAAACACCGACTGTGGCAGGATCCTGGCAAAACACGATCTCCAGACTTGACAAGAAGCCAGGACCCTGACACTGTCACTGTTATCTGTCCTGCTTAAAAAGACCCATTGGGTTTTTAAATGCATTGAACATTTAAAACTAGGACATTTCTTGCCTCATCATAAATGTGACCCTGTCTGTGAAATCCAGGATAAAGTCTTGAATTTTTTGAATGATGACCTCTTGTACTTTTGAAACTTCAGTCAGCAGGGCTACAAAATATAAAAATAAATGAGCATACATCCACCTGTGGCTTTTTAAGTGTTTAAACAGGCAATTAAAAAATTATATGTACCAGTAAAAATAAATTAACAGTGGGTTGTTTAAATACTGTAAAAATTGTGTAGTTACTTTATAAACTTTATAGTTTAATTATGTCTTGTAAGATGTTGATGTTGAAGTTACAAATACTTACAAACACATGACAAACTGCAACAGCTGTGCAAAATACTCTTAGAGGTGTTGGTTGGGATTTGCAATAGCCTGGATGGAGTTCCCAGGGCTTCTGCCATAGTCAGTCAGTGGTGGTGATTGTTCTACAGCAACTTCCCAATTATCCTCAGTGCAGCCTTTTTTCCAGTCTCATGCGTACTAAGAAAATGTCTTTGCCAAGAGTTTTTGCTAGAGTTGTATGTTTTGTTTCCCTAAATCAGATAAATGATTAAAAAAACATTAAAATAGTGCCATAGCAAATCTTGCAGGTTGTAATAGATATATGCAGTATATCTACAATTAACATAGAAATAGCAGTGTCTAAAAGACTGTGCATTCCATTGCCGGCCATTTGAGGAAACGGGTTGTCGCCACCGGTTTTCCTATGTAATAAAGTACAAGTATGATTTGTTTCAATACATTTTTATTAGAAAAATATGGACTTTATTAACTATTTTAATGCCTAATTACTTTTCACCCACCCTGTATATTGTATGTTTACATTGAACATTGCAACATATATTACATATTTTCCTTTACATACATTAAACTCACACCTATTTATACACACACCTGCACTAGCACAATTGAAACTGTGTAATTTTGTACTTTGTACTTTGTAAAGGTACTTTGTATACTTATGTCTTAGGCTGGAAGAGAGTAGGAATTATATTGTGTTTCCTGTACATATATCCTGTATGCATATATATAATGTATGCATTTATAGTTACAAAAATTAACATGAAGATGTTATTAATTTTGTTATTAATTATTTGTTAGGTACTGTTTCTGAAGCAAAACTACAGCTCTTGAGAGGAATAGTATCAAGGAATAGCCTTAGGAATAATTTTTAGTTTTTTGAATGGTAAAGCTCCAAACTGGGACAGCAGTTGGCTGAGTGAATCTATTCCCAGACTGGAGGGTGTAAATTTTACATATTATTTAAACTATTTAATTAACACAAATTTGTTTAAACTTGTTTTATCTCTACCCAACCATGCAATGACTTGTTTTAACAAACCATGGGAAGCTGTCATGTTTATTTCATGAACAGCATCTAGAATTCTTTTTATCCTGACACTGCAGTATGAGTAGGACAGGAGGACAAATAAAGGAGAGAGGGCACTGGGGGAGTAAATCAGAGTATCTTCTGGCTGTGGCAGGAAATGTAGTTGGTCTGGGTAATGTGTGGAGGTTTCCCTACCTCTGCTACAAGAATGGAGGAGGTATGAATGCTTTATGATTGTTTTTTTATGTATGCATATTGCTGGGTATAACACAACTGAAAAGGCTGTTGACAGTTACAAAATAGATATGGTATTTTTAATTAATTTGTTATTTAATTATTTTTAATTAATTCACTTGGCTTTAGCATTCTGTCAGTGGTGTTTGTATAATGTATTTTTATTCAGGTACGTTCCTGATACCCTACCTAGTGTTTGTGGTTACCTGTGGGGTTCCTCTGTTTCTGCTAGAGACAGCAACAGGACAGTACACACGACAAGGTGGAGTTACATGTTGGCGTCGACTCTGTCCACTGGCTGAGGGTAAGTCATAAAAATAGTTTCATAAATAATTAAAAGAGGTGTATCTTTTAAGATGGTGTTATTAAAACCTTTTATGGGTTTTAATAATATTTTTTCTGGGAGTATGCCTTGCCAGTATTTGCCTTTGCACTGTTTTCCACATTACAGTGACAAAATAATATGCAGGTTATATATAATATTTGGTCCTCTTAATGCTTTTGATTTTGGTGAATGAGTGTGGCCTATTCTTTTCATTTCAGTTTTGATTTACTTCTAGTCATTTTTTTTCTTTTGCCAGGTATTGGTCATGCAGGAATGCTGATAGTGCTGTACAGCTGCATGTATTACATCATCATTCTGGCCTGGGCACTTTTCTATCTCTTTTTCTCTTTTAGCTCCCAATTGCCATGGGCCAGCTGTGACAACCCCTGGAACACAGGTGATAATTTGAAATCAAAACATAAATAATTAAAGGTAACATCTGATGAATATCATGAATATACTGCATCAAACAGGTCTCCAAACTCTTTTTCTGTGTTAGATGACTGTGTGAATTTTGCTGCAAAAAATCTGACCCTCAACTGGACAGCACAAATGAATTCAACCTCAGCAGCTACTGAGTTCTGGGAGTAAATAAATAGATTACCAAATTATCACATGAGTCTTCCAATAACAATGCATTTACATATTTTATAAATATAACCTTTTAAGTTGTGAAAACATAAAAGGCTTTCATCACATATTTTCTTTCTCTCCACATTGTACAGACGTAGAGTGCTGGCTCTTTCTGGAGGTATTGAGCAGATTGGGAAGATCAACTGGGAGATTCTTTTATGTGTTATTGCAATGTGGATCACAATTTATTTCTGTATCTGGAAAGGAATCAAATCTACAGGCAAGGTGTGCAAGAATATCATTTGAATATCACTGAGAATATTACCCAGTTAATTAGTTTCCAATTCACTGTTTCTTGTACTGTGTGTGTAGGTGGTGTATTTTACAGCCACATTTCCATACGTGATGTTATTGGTGTTGCTGATTCGTGGATTGACTCTTCCTGGAGCTGTGCAGGGAATCGTGTTTTATCTGTACCCTGAACCATCTCGTCTCTCTGACGCACAGGTAAAACCAATTGCACTCTACCCCCATGAGGCATTATAGCAGGGATGGGGAATCTTGTTCCTGGACAGCCAGTGTCCTGCAAAGTTGATACAACTCACCTGCCTGTAGTCTTTAAGTAATCCTGATTAGCTGGTTCAGGTGTGTGTTGATTAGGGTTTGGAGCTAAACTCTGCAGGACACTGGAACTCCAAGGTTCCCCATCCCTGCCTTATAGTATAGAGTTATATTAGTTATATAAACTAATGCAATTAAACATATATATAAAAAGTATTAATTAAACAAAAAAAATAATACATACTACTGTAAACTGCAACACAAAGTAAAACTTTCAAACATCAATAGTATAGTAAATAGCAAACTATTTGAATAATATATTGAAATATGTGTAGGTTTGGATGGAAGCCGGAACCCAGATCTTTTTCTCCTATAGTTTGTGTACTGGTACTCTCATTGTACTAGGCAGCTACAATAAATACAACAACAACTGCTACAGGTAAGTAGATACTGTCTATAGAAAGAATAAATAAGTAAAGAAATTAATTATTTAAACATTGTTTGTTGTGGCATGTACTTTCTTGTTTGCGTGTATGTGTATGCTTTTGGGTACAAATTTGTTTTTATTAATGAATTAACATGTATTAACATATGTATATGTTATAACATGGATTAACATATGTATATTTTGTGAATATTTAAAAATATATAATAATAATAATATAGTTATTTCTAAATTTAACACAGAACTGTTTTAGTGTTGGTGGTGGGTTGGGTTATAGTATTCTTAACTAGCTGTGAGTAGAAACAGTGGAATGTCTATTGAATGTCCCTCTTTGTAATCTATGGTTATCCTGTCAGGGACTGCTTGTGGCTTTGCCTACTGAACAGTGGCACCAGTTTTGTGGCTGGCTTTGCTGTGTTCTCAGTCCTGGGCTTCATGGCGCATGAGCTAAATGCTCCCATTGAGAAAGTGGCAGAATCAGGTACCGCATCATTCAGTTAAATAAAAACAGACATTGTAATAATAACTATAATAATAATAAAAACACCAAATGCTTAAAACTAGAACTCTCTTTCAGGTCCAGGTTTAGCATTCATAGCTTATCCACAAGCAGTAGCTATGATGCCTCTCCCTCAGTTGTGGGCTGTTTGTTTCTTCATTATGATTATTTTGCTGGGTCTAGATACACAGGTGAGTTTCCCACATTCACACAGGTTATTAAGCAACAACAGCACAATTGTGAGTATTACTTCTATACAGTGGACAACAGCAAGTATGATAGTATGTAGGCAAAACAAAATTTTAAAAAAGTATGTAAAAATATATATAGTCCCAAAATCCCGCTTGTGTGGATGTACTTTAAGCACTTGCTGTTTAGAATCTGCTATTGTTCAAAAGATGTAACCACGCCTCTTGGCACATTAGATCTGGCAACATCAGGCTTGTGCTGTTTCTCATAAGATACTGAGGAGATAGATTAAGCTTGTGCAATTACCTGTGCCTGGCATTATATGGTGCAAAAAAGAAGGATGACTTGATTGTAAGATTACTTCATTCAGGCACGGATTATAACATGGGCCTACTGGGCACAGTATGGGCACTAGCCTATGAAATGAAATGATCGTAGGGCCCCACATCCATGCACAGGGCACATCAGCCTCATAATTCGTCCCTGACTTCAATGGCTACTATGACAGAATGAAACAAAACAGTAATGCATTCTAGAGCTGCTCTGGTCCTACATCTGCATTCTTGGAACATTTTTTTCAAAGAGATTTTCTAGTCATTAAACCTAGTCTAAAGTGTTTTAAGTTTTAATACACTTTTGCTCTTCTGTATCTCTCAAAGTTTGTTGCAATGGAAGCTCTCATCACAACAGTAACAGACCTGTTTCCCATGATACTGCGCAAAGCTGGACGTCATGAAATTTTTCTTCTACTCTTCTGTCTTACTTGCTTCTGCAGCCAACTCATCATGGTTACAGAGGTCAGTGAAGTTAATGTGTGAGAGAGATTATGCCAAACGAAAGGAATTTTGTAAATTAAGGTGTGTTACACTACAAGTGTATATTTCACTACATGTGTGTATAAGAATGAGCCTTATGCCAATATACATTTTTTTACAAACAATATGTACTAAAAAATATGCTAATGACTAGTTTTATTACTTTTTAAATTAAAACATGAAATGCGAATGAAATGAAACACCATAAATTTAAGTGATTGAATGGCAATAATGTGCAATATGCATTCACCCAAATTTAATTCAATTTTATTCATATAGCACTTTTTACAATGTTGCATTGCTGCGAAGCGGCTTTACATATAATGAAAAATAAAACACAGAAAACGAAAAAATGATCAAACATATACAGAAAACACAGAAACGTTTTTTTTTTTCATTATAAGATGTATATTAATAACCATATCAATTAAAACCAATTAGGAATATTAAGATTGTAGTCGGTTTATGAATAAAGAGTTTATTTCCCAAGGAGCGTGTGTACTGATAAAATTTATAACTTGAATGTACTGTAAGTTGCCTTAATAAAAAGGTGCCAAATGCATAAATGAAAATGTAAATATGCCATTCTAGCTTACATGGAGATGGCGCTTAGAAAACTAAAATATTATCAGACAAGGGCACAGGGGCATTTGCAATAGTATCATAAAATATCAGAACATTGCTTATGAAAGAGGATGGGAGACAAAATAGCAAAATAATAGTCTTTGGAGTCTATAGTTAAATCATTACGCTAGAAGCAATATTAACAATTTACAAAACCCTAAGCCAAGTTAAATGTCAGCAGTTTTCCAGTAAATAAGCCAACAGGGTGCAAGTAAGCCAACAAGTAAGCCAACAGGGTTTTCCTGTAGCTCAGTGGTTAGAGCACGGCGTTAACAATGCAAATGTCATGGGTTACTCACAATCAATGTATAGTATAATGCAAATTAAGTCGCTTCGGATAAAAGCGTCTGCCAAATGCATGTGTAAATGTGAATGTAAATGCCAGTGGCAAGGTACCAAAACTTCAATGATGTATAGATGGGAGAAACCAGGCTTAACCGAGAGGTTTTTTTTTAAATGTTTCAATATGTGCCCAAACAAATGACTTTATTTGAATGTTTTATTGAACATGACATTGGATAGTTTCAGTTAAGCAGATGGCTTTGAGTTTCATTTGCCATGATCTTTTCTGTGCTGTGTTCTGGTTGTTTGGTTATTTTATGACAATGGATATTCTAAGAAAAACATTAAGCATGCAAAATCAAAATTCAAGAACAGTTCTACTCTGAAGCAAAGCATAACACAACATAAGCATTTCACCATACTGTCCATACTTTGTACAAAAAAAAATCTTTCTTATACTGTGTTGAAAAACCTGAGCCATGTGTATAGCACTTATTCACTGTTGTCTCTTATTGTAATCGAAGTTGCTTCCTGTCCTCATTTGTAAGTCGCTTTGGATAAAAGCGTCAGCTAAATGACTAAATGTAAATGTAAATGTACAAAGGTAATTTTAACTTCAAATGGCTTGCTAGTTGCAATAATAATTGGTTGTATTGTGACCTGCAGGGGGGGATGTATGTATTCCAATTGTTTGACTACTATGCCTGCAGTGGAGCTGGTCGTATTTTCATCTCTGTGTTTGAGTCTCTGGCCATAGGCTGGATTTTTGGTGAGTCACAAACAAGCTACAGAAACTTTACAGCAGTGGTTCTTGTCTCAGGTTTTCTGGACCACAGCTCTGCACATTTTGTATGTCTCCCTGTCTAATTAAACATACCTGACTCAAATCATCAGCTTATTAGCAAAGGCATTCATTTACTGAACTGTGAATGCCAAAATGTGCAGTGCTGTGGGTTACCAGAAGTTGAGAACCATTACTTCAAAGAGAAGAAACTAATTAATCTTTGTATTAAGCCAGGCATGCACTGTGCAATGACCTTACAGACATTGCAGTGTATGCCAGGCTTTACCAACAAAAAACATGGAAAGGCTAAATACAAATTGTCACAAGCCAACAAGGACAATAACTGATGTAGTCATGTTGTTTGTTATACACACAACAGGTGCTGACAAAATGTTTGACATCATTAAAGACATGACAAAGTCACGACCCAACTACATATTCATGCTGTGCTGGAAATACCTCACTCCTCTAGTGTCCCTGGCAAGTGTATCTTTTAGAAATTCACTGATGCTTTTTTGCTCAAATATGATGTTGGCCTGAGCTTAGGTTTACAAAAAATCAGTTTCTAGGTTTCATAGCTTTTGATATTTAACTGATTTTAAGCTTAATATCAAATTTAGTTTTTACATATTTATAATGACAGCATTTTGATATGTAATAAATAGCATTCAATTGACGTATATAATTGATGAATCGAAGATTTCTGTTTCATTTGTCAATTTCAGGTGTCTCTCATTTGTTCTCTGGTGCAGTACAAGCCCTTGACCTTTAATCGTTGGTATGTGTATCCGGACTGGGCATATACACTAGGTTGGTTAATGGCACTGTCCTCTGTTCTGCTGGTGCCTGGATGGGCACTAGGTCGACTGCTTGCTGGTGAAGGGAGTCTGAAACAGGTGAAGCTAATCTACATTACTAACCAAATGAATCATAATAAATACTTTCAGGCTTCACTAATACTAAACTTGTTTTTCTGTATGTGTGTATTTTAGCGTTGGCATCACCTGTGTAGTTCTGACAAGAACCTCCCTCTTACCTGTAAGCAACAAACTGAAACACAGGAAATGGCACGCACTGCAGAGATGGAAGACTTATTCAGAAGTAACACAGAGGAACATGCCAATAGATGCTGAAAGACTTTCTAGACCCAGCAACAAATACTGCATCTCCCAATAAAATCCTTCAAATAAATGTAAACTTGTGTGATGTAAGTCATCAGCACTAAACTTTCTAGCTATACTTCTGACGGTCAGTTTTCCACTAGACATCAATTTCAGTGTTTCTCAAATCTTGTAGGTAAACAATACAATTCCTCATGTTTTCTGTTCACATGTAGCAGAGGCGTGGCTGCCCTTTTTTTGCCCTTGTATTTTCTATATTAAAAATAAAGTATATAAAAAGTATATATTTTATAACTATATAAATTATAAAGTATATACATTTATACATGACATGATAACCTGCTAACCTACTGTTTTATCATTTATCACTATTTAAAAATAAAGGAACAAAAACAATGCTAGTTCCATATAAAATGACAGAACATATTTGCTGTCCACCTCTATCATTATCATCAAGAGATCTGTAACAGAGTAGGTAAAGAACTGTAAACAAAGATGTAAACATCCCTTCTATTAATTAACATGCCTATCTTAGTTAGAGATGTGCAATTCTGATAGAGAATGTAAAGCTGATGTCACAATGTGTTGATTTCTGTGTAAACGTTTCGACACCATATCAAAAGCCTCTGTCAGGTTTGCATGGGGAAGAACCCAATTGCTCTGTTAGGTTCACACAGAGAAGAACCCCACTGGGACGGACCCTGGAGCGGGCGCCGGGACAGACACTGGAGCGGACCCTGGGACAGACCCTGGAGGCGCCAGGGCGGACACTGGAGGCGCCGGGGCGGACACTGGAGGCGCCGGGACGGACACTGGAGGCGCCGGGGTGGACACTGGAGGCGCCAGGACAGACCCTGGGACGGACCCTGGATGCGCCGGGACGGACCCTGTGACAAACCCTGGAGGTGCCGGGACAGACCCAGGGACGGAACCTGGAGGAGACCTCCAGAGACTGACTGCATCGATTCGGTGACCTAAACAAAACTCAACTTCCACAAATGGGCGAGAACGAGGAGCAAACGTAAACAGAAATTAAATTGGTAATATAAATAAACAATAAATTAAACACCAATTAAATCAAACAAGAAAACTACCATTAAAAAAAATAAAAGATTCTACTTTAAAAAAAAACAATAACGAAACAGACACAATGACAACAAACCTGACGCGAACTAACAGCCAACAAGGAACACAAGACAACCAACGAACAGAACTCGGATTACGAGGCAAAAACCGACAGGACCCCGGCGCGGAACAGATCACGACAGGTCAGGAACACAACAAAAGAGAGAGAAGCGACAACAAACCAGCACAGGACAGCAGACACAAGGGCATTAAATACAACAGGGAACAATGACAAACAGGTGTGCAAGGGGGCAGGGTGATGACGCCGGACCGGAGAGCACATGGCAGATGTAAACAAAGCAGAGCCATGTGCTTCCACATAGAACGCACACCCAAAGCGCAAGTTTAGACTCCGACTCCAAAACAAGAACCGGAACCAAGACATGATGAGTTGGAATCTAAACTTCACACTCTGACATATAACACTGACTGGCAGAATGCGATCTTCTGACTTGACAGGAAGCCAGGACCCTGACAGGCTCATGCTATTTTTCTACCAGTGAGTTTAGACATCAGATAGCAAGTATCAGATTGCTTATCGCTTAATAAAATAATCACATCACTGAGTGTTTGTAAAAGTTTTGTATTTAGTTTGGTTTGATAATTAACATTATCTTTGTGTGTATTACTGTCACTCAACTTTTAAATTAGCAGAACTTGCATGCAGCCCCTACAAAACTTCACAAGGTTCTAAGGATTTGATTTTTGTTGTCATTTGTTGAAAAAAATAAATGTACTTACATTAAGGCATTAAATGCATTATACAGAGCATAAACAAGCCCGCAGAGATGAGCATTCACCAAACTGTCTACCTGTGTGCAACAACTTTGGTTCCTAGGACAGGCTATCGTACAATCTAACTGACCATGCAGCACTGATAAACGTCGCCTTCAGGAAGAACTATTGAGGCGCTGGTGGTCATCTGTTACATTAAAAATGTCGTTCCCTCAACATAAGAAGTTGTGGCCACGGCATATTATCACATTCCACGAGTTAATATGTCGTGGCCTCAACATACTATGATGTTCCCACAAATTAATATGTTGTGGCCACAACATAGTATCACGTTCCCACAAAGTAATATATCGTGGCCACGACAAAATAAAAGGAACTGAGAATATCCCTTCCCGGGCACCGTAGGTTACCGTCCAATTTTGCGTCACCATCTGAAAACAATAGCCGTGCGCCATACGTCATTACGCCAAACGCAATTTTGTACGTCATTGCACATGTGCAGAGCTTTCTATTTCCATTTTCGATCTGACTAAGTGTTTACATGTCCTCTCGATAGGATTAGAAAAGGTTTAAGCCACCCCTTATAATCCGATTAAAATTTTGATCGGATCTGGCCAATTCAGTCTGATTCATGTGTTTACATGTGACTTTTTTATCTGATTGTGCTTCTAGTCCTATTACAATCGGATTATTAGGGTACATGTAAATGCAGCTAGTGTCTCTGTTACAAATGTTTCATGTACTTACTGTTGTCACGGAAACACCAGGCTCTGCTCCCAATCCACGATCCCAATCACCAGAATTCTAATCACACGCACCTGATCATCATCACGCGCATTACCAGAGACTATACAAACACCCGCTGCACACAGTCACATTGTCTGATCTCTGTTATGGAAGACGAATCACGTATCCATGCTCCTCGATCTCCCCGCCTCCCCTGTGTGTTTCAGTGTCATTGTTCTGTCCACTTACCTGTATTTGTCTCAAGAAACTAGCTCCTAAATATTCCACAGTCATTCTTTGTCATCTCGAATCTGGTAAAAGAGAGAACATCAAATCAATATCATCATCTGTTTGCTAAAGGACATATATATATATTCATCCATACTCGCTTGCTAACAGTTCCTGTCTTTATATTGTTCAATAAACCCACCTGTTTGATTTTATTAACCTCCGTGTCTTGAGTGACTTACCGTTATAACTAAAGTTATAATAGTAAATTGACGTATAATTACTCTTAACTAATCCTTAAAACAAATCGGGAAAAGAAATTGGCGCATGGAAAATATGAGTACCACACTCGTATGGTCAAAGCAGGCATCAAGAGGACTTGATCACAGGAAAGCTGTTTGGGTGCCATTTCAAATGGGTTTGCTGAATTTAGTTTAATGACAGTGGTTTTAAATTATGAGCAGAAAGAAATCCTCTGTTCCTCAGGATCTCACTCAGCCAGCTTGGATCTAGATTTAGAAGAGGTGTTTGGTGAGTATATTGTAACCAATAGATATAAGAGTTCCCTTTCAGTCAGTTACATTCGACGTTACGTCAAGTGACTGATGTATGGGGTCTTGTTTGAGAGCCCTATCACCTCCGCGTAGTAAAAAATCGCCCCAATGAGCATCGGCCCGAGAGGAGAGAGCCAATGAGCATTTGGGCAAAGCGCAGTGCGTCGGCTCACGCCGGAAGCGGGGTGTATAAAGCCGGCCAGCACTCACTTTCATTCAGCTTCTTGCTTCGGAGCCGAGTGTGTGTTTTACACTCGCTCACATCTTCGCGGTGTTCGTCAGCATTCGCCAGCGTTTCAGCGCTTACAAGGCGGATTCAGCGGTGTTTTCCATTCCGGGTTCGGCGGATTATCTGCGTGTCTGGCGGACCGGAGCTCTGACG
>JAZGTJ010007782.1:11338-22188 GCA_036877575.1 Botia almorhae | reverse complement strand
TTTACAAAGCGCTAGCTTACGCTCCCGTGGCGTCTGCCGTTACTAGGCAACCATGGCCGCACAAACGAGTGAATGATTAAAGAGACAGCGTCAAATACGCGTCACGATCGCAAACTGAGAACGCTCAAAACCAATCAAATGCCGAGGCATTAAAAGCGTGATGAAAATAAGATAATTATTTATAAGCTCGTGTGTAGGCATTCATTTTGCGAATTTGTGTATTTGTGTGCATCTGTCTGTGTGTTCATTAATTTAAAAATTAATACGCTATTAATGATTTTATCTGAGGGTGCTTTTGCTTTTGTTTGAGGGTGCTTAGCACCCTCAAGCACCCCCTGTAGAACCGGGCCTGATGCTTGTGAAGCAAAGCATCACTATTGTTATCCGCCATACTTATTAGTGGTGCTTGTGAAGCAAAGCGTCACTATTATTTTCCGACATACTACTTCTTTTTTTGGACAAAAGTTCTAAATGCTACTCATCTCGCAAGGTTTGTCATAGACCCATGAATGAGGTGTCAAATCGACCGGCTTATTGTGGGGGTGGGGGTGTGCTATGACTTTAATAAGCGATCGGGTATGATTTTGGGGCATACAAAAAAGTGGGTGAGAAAATTCCATAGACTTAACATTGAGCTAAATTTTGTGATGTTATAGCTCTGCATCAGAATGACATAGAGATTTGGGGTGGGCTCATATCACTTGGCTTAGTAAGCAGCAACAGATGGTAATATTTCAACTTCATAGCCATGCCCTAGCAACCAGTTACAGTACCCCAGCAACCACCCCATTGACTTCCATTGAAATAAATCCCATAGACTTAACATTGGGCAGATCTTTGTGATGTTATAGCTCCGCATCAAAATGTTGTAAAGACTTGAAGGTTTGCTCATATCGCTCAGCTTAGTAAACAGCAACAAATAGTAACATTTTAACTTCATAGCCCTAGCAACCAGTTACAGTACCCTAGCAACCACCCTATTGAATTCCATTCAAAAATGTGAGAGGCATCAGAACATTGCAGAGACAAGTGGGTGGCCTCTTTTGACTCAGACTTGCAAGTAGTCTTTAATTATTACCATGAAAACTGTCCGGCCATGCCCTAGCAACCATTTGGAGCAGCCTAGCAACCAACATAAATTAGCAATATCTCAGCACCAGAACATCATAGAGACATGGGAGTTGGCACTTTTGATTCACACACATATCTGTCTATTGGTTTTACCCTGTTAACAGTCTAGCTACACAATCAAATCAAACTTATTACCACTTAAATCTTAAACATTTCACATTACCAGATATACCAGGTCCCACATTTCTACCATTGCAGAGAGTCCTTGACAGGAATTGCAGTGGAACCTGCGGTGATTAAAATGAAAGGAATAAGGAATTTCTGTCTTTCTGCTTGGATGCTTTTTGTGCTAATGGCAAATTCCTGTTTCTGAAGGCATGGTGTGGTCAGATGTGAAGCGTCTGTGGTATGAGGGATTGGAGGATTTCCTTGAGGAGTCACGTAACCTGCTGAGTTTTGTCATGAATTCTCTTTATTTGGCCACCTTTGCCCTGAAAGTGGTGGCACACAGCAAGGTATGCCCCGTGTCTAAAACATTTGATTCTAAAACATTTGAACATTTGAGAGTCATTGAATCAGTACTGTAATCCATATTCTCCTGTTTAACTGAGGATCAATTTGTCTTTTATTTTTCTTCATGACTCCATTCAGTAATTGTACTGTTAATTACTGCAGTGGTGGAAATGGCAAAGATTCACTCTAGTTGGGGACATAATTTATATTTTATGCCTTATTTTTATATTTTAATATTTATATATTTTATATTTATCTATATTTCCATATGATTTATATTTATTTAACATAGATCCAGGACATCTCACTGTTTATTCATGAAATTTGCATAATGTTTGCAGGCTTTAATGTGGATAAAAGTCAGAAATCCTCTACATTATGAAATGAATTCTGTTCCACCTTTAAAATCAGCTTACAGTGTTTAAATATGAGTTTCCAAAAGCCTGAAAATAATCAGAAAACTTAAAAATGTTCAGGCCTGAAAAAGTGAAAAAATGTCTATTGAATAAATGTATGAAGAGTAAAAAGATTTTTGTATTAAATAAATGTATGAACTTATGCTCAGCTCAAAAGTCATATTATATAAATTGCTCTTTGTGAGGGTAATTGAAGAAAGATTAAAATGCTTAAAAAAATTGAAAAAACAAACATCTTGATAAGTCATTAATTGATCAAAACTTTGAATATCTGCAGTATATAGTATGTAGTGCTGTTTATGGGTGACCTATATAACTATATCAATGTTTTCTAACATTAACTTTCTCTGCCCATTGCTTTAGTTTAAGAATGTAGAGGAGACTGAGAGAAAAAACTGGGACGCGTTTCATCCCATCCTTGTCGCTGAAGGCCTTTTTGCTTTTGCCAATGTCCTGAGCTATTTGCGTCTCTTCTTCATGTACACCACCAGCTCCATCTTGGGGCCGTTACAGGTAATCACCACAGCCTTTGGCCAAAGTTGCTATCCACTAAATGCTAGACTTTTTGAAACCATCTGACAGCATCAACACAGAAGCTGTTCTTCCAGTGCTAAATATGTAATGCCCTGCAGTCAAACAGTTATCACGATTTCCTAATTTTTCCAGTCTGTGTAATCATTGCTGGCAGTACATCAGTTTTTCCTTGACTTTGCCAGTTTTAGGATTTATAGGGATGAACAAAATCATAATTTCTCATTGAGAGTGTAGGCATTAATGTAACAAAGAAATGTCTGGTCACATTTTACCCCCAAATCCACCCCTATCACCCCTCCCCTCAAAAACAATGTTTGGCTTTTGACATTATATACCTGTCAATTAAAGCACTTTTTCATTTGAAATTCTCTTTGTCATAATAAATTGTAAACAAATTATTTAAATATAACTTGTAGACTAAAATACTTACTGAAGCATCTTGGAAGTCACCCTTGGAAGTTTGTTGATGCCGTTTTGAGATATTTATATGTATATATATATCTTCTGCTTTGAAGAATCAAGTTTATACTTTTACTAGTGAATATAGACAGTTCCTATGTGAATGGCTGTCTGCTGTCCTGCACATGTTCCTGACAGACATCAGAGATTGGCCTTCTGTATGGAAAAGTCATCATCTCAAGAATTGCGGTTGGAATGATGCATACCCGTCCCCACAAATAGACACCCCACGCTCTTCAGTGGAACAAGTCTGTATTACTGGTTGTTTGTCAAGGCATGGACCTGCCAACACGTTTTTTTTTTTGGCTGCTATGCCATTACCTCTACCAGGCAATCAGATACAGGCATTACAAGTAACTGACTCAGTATTCATACTGCAGACGTGTACTGGGGAGTCAGAGGAGCACATAGTCAGACATTTACTCTCTTGTGCTTCATTGTTTGGCAAAGAGTGTCTAGTAAATCCCCTAGTAAAGGCTGAAAGTGGAAAACAATAAATCACCTCTGGAAAATTTTGAGGTTGTGTATCTCTATGGGAGGACATGAGTCAAAAGTCAAACTGACTGCTAAACATTTAATGTGTCTCCATCCTGACAAAAAGCTGTGACCTTCTACATACCTATTATGCAATATGTGAGGGGCTGTTTCTTGTCAAATTCAGACTCCTTTAAATCATGTCCTTCTTGTAGCTGGTTATAACGCCTGATTTAAAATGTCTGTTGTAGTTGAACATGGATGTACTCTAGATGAATATAACAGTTTTTTATAATAGTTTGTGTAGATACAATTTTGAATATATTGTACCTTTCTTGTTAATGATGGCTAAATTAACTAGATTTTCTAGGTTGTTATGGGAGGTTAGCTATGTTTAAGGTACTATATCATGATATGAAATACTTTTAGAATTTAGACATTAACTGGCATATTTTATGATTAAAACAATATACATCCTGCTAACAATATGGCAGGATTTTCTAATCAGCCACTAAATAAAATATTTAAAAAATGTTTATGGAAATCAAATGAAATCACTCTGTATTACAAATGTAAAATAATTTGGAATGACAACCCAGACCCATATCAAAGAGACAGAAGTTCGAAGTGAAATTAAACTAAATTCATGGAGATACAAAATACATGGAAAATGGCTACGGGTGTTGCGAGTGACAAGAAAATTAATCAGACTAATGGGGGGGGGGGGGGTTTCCAACAAATTCTGGCTGTGTTTCAGAGCAAACACACAGTACAGCACAGTATGTATTCATCTTGTTCCTTGCCTCAGTCACAGGGAAGGCCAGTGGAATCTAGAGGATACATAGAAACAACCATCAGTACAAGTTGCTTAATATAGAAATGTTCCCCTGTCCATTACCACCTAATGGGCTTAACCAATATTTATCTAAACTGTATTCATCAGTGGGTGTTTGTTGTCTGGTATATCAAGTTAGTTAAATGTGGCATCCCACATGGCCACAAAAATAAAGAACATCAGAACATTAATATAACTTGTTTAGATATGCAACCAAAACGCATTTGAAAACATTTGATAACCCTAAATGATATGTGTACACAAATATAGCAAACATCAACCTATAAGTAACCTGTTTTCAATTATATTTTTAATTTAGAAATATTTTAGAATAAAAATAAAAAATGAGACTTCTGCCATTATTTACTTACCCTCATGTCATTCCAAATATATGCTGTATACAGTGCTTTACAAATAGTTACTATACATCACGTTTATTCCTGGTATATTAGTGCAGCATGGTATCTTCCCACAGCCTGGTATCTTAGCACAATTAATTTATTGCAGATTTCAATTATTACAAGATAACAGGGTTGGTAAGACACTCTATATCATCAGCCTTGATGACGTGTATTGTGTAAGAGTGAAGTTTGTATTTTCTGTGTCGTGAGTCGCATCAATATGAATTGTAATATTAACTAGAAGCAGCTAGACAGTTAACAGGGTAAAAACCAATAGACGGATATGTGTGTAAATTAAAAGCTAATTCATGTTGGTTGATAGGCTGCTCCAAATGGTTGCTAGGGCATGGCTGGACAGTTTCCATGGTAATAACTAAAGATTACTTGCCAGTCTGAGTCAAAAGAGGGCACCCACTTGTCTCTACAGTGTTCTGATGCCTCTTACCTTTTTCAATGGAAGTGGTTGCTAGGGTATTGTAACTGGTTGCTAGGGTGTGGTTATAAAGTTGAAATGTCACCATGTGTTGCTGATTACTAAGCCGAGCAATAGCTGATGGGAAGCTATAAGGTCACAAAATTCAGCCCAATGTTAAGTCTATGGATTTTTTTGCCCACTTTCGTACTCCCCAAAAACATCCTACACCCAATTGCTTATAAAAGTCATAGCACACCCCCCCACAATAAGCCAGTCGATTTGAAACCTCATTTATGGGTCTACGACAAATAAGTAGCGTGTAGAAATTTTGTCCAGAAAAAGAAGAAAGTATTTCGGATAATAATAGTGATGCTTTGTTTCACAAGCACCACCAATAACTGCTTGCAAGTTTCCTGAACACTTATCTCCCTCTTTGCTATTGGTCTGTCAAACAGATATCCCCATCCCAAACTCATTACATTGGTTGAGGCAATGTTGCTGCAATGTTATGTCAGGTTGGTCACATATATGAGGTCTGTATTACCAAATAATAGAGTTTATATAATGCTGTGTGGTTGTAGCAGGTTTATCTTTTTCTTACACCACTGTTGGACCAATTTATTGTTAATTCAAAATTGTGTATTTTTATGTGGACCCCAGTAAGACTAGTGGCCACTTTGTGGAAGCTAACAGGGATCTGGAAAAAGAATAAACTAGAATTTGCAATGCTACCAGCTTTCCTGCTAGGCTTCTATTGTAAATATCTTACTGTACATGTGTTTTTCAAAAGTCAATATAAAGAAGTCAGTTTTGTTTTCTGTGGTAATGTCACAGACATTGTCTGTCCACAGAACTCAAGTTCTGTTGGACCCAGAATTCCTTTGAATATTCCTTTGAAAATTATTTGTGGTTGCAGATCTCCATGGGCCAGATGCTTCAGGAGTTTGGGAAGTTTCTTGGCTTGTTCCTGCTGGTGCTCATCTCTTTCACCATTGGCCTGACACAGCTATATGGAAAGGACCAGAAGGATCCAGCCAGAAGCAAAGACTGCCAAGGCATCTTTTGTCAACGGCAGAGCAATGATACTTTTCACACGTACTACACACATCTTATATCATTTACACTAATTAGAGATTCAAGCTTTAGTAATTTTCTTAAAGGGATAGTTCATCCAAAACTGAAAATTATTTAATCATTTACTCACCATCTGTCCCGTTGCAAACAAAGAGAGAACCCAAACGCAAACAGCTTACAAATAAACAAGAGGGGGATCAAATCAAAGAACTAAACCTAACTGAACAACAGAAACACATGAAACATTCAACGACCGGCACAAGACAGTAAACACAATGGCATTCAATACGGAAGGAACTAAGAGGGGTAATGAAGGAAAGCGGTGAAGGGAATTAACTAAAAACAGGATTATCGAGGAAACAAGGGGGCGGGGGTGGTGAACACATGGCCAATGCAAACAAAGACCATGTGCTTCCACAAACGACAAGACACAGAGCACGAGTCCAGATCCCGACTCCAAGAAACAAGAACCAGCACTAGGATTAAGTCAGGATCTAGACATCATGCTCTGACATAAAACACAGGGTGTCAGAATGTCAGGGTCCTGGCAAAGGAACAAGGAAAACTTGGAACAAGAATCCAGGACCCTGACACCATCATGTCATTTCAAACCTGTACAACTTTTTTTGTTTTGGAGGAACACAGGAGAAGATATTTTGAGGTATGTTTGTAACCATACAGTAGCACCCATTGACTTCATTATATGGACACAAAACTTGTATGGATTGTATGGAAATTGTATAGATACAAGACATTTCTCAAAATGTCTGATTCCAACAATTTATACAAAATTTGTAAATTAATGTAATTTAATGAATAATGTGGCTCATTTTGCCAGCAAATGGTCACAAATATATTTTTTGTGTGTTCCATAGAAGAAAAAGTCATATATGTCAGGGTCCTGGCTTCTTGTCAAGTCTTGAGATCGCGTTTTGCCAGGATCCTGACACAGTCTGTGTTCTATGTCAGAGCGTGGATCTGGATTCCGACTCGTCCTGTCTGTTCTTGGTTTCGGTTTCGAGAGTCGGAGTCTAGACCTACGCTCTGGGTTCGTTCTATGTGAATGCACATGGCTTCGGCTTTGTTTACATCTGCCATGTGCTCTTCGGTCCGGCGTCATTACCCCGCCCCCTTGTTTCCTTGTTTGTTTTGAATTTACGCACCTGTTTGTAATTGCTTTCTGTCTTATTTAATGCCCTCGTGTCTGCTGTCCTGTGCTGGTCTGTCTTCCACGTTTCTTCCGTGCTTTCCGTGGTCTTGCTCCTCGTTGCTTGTTCGTGCTCCTCGTGCCTTGTTTATACCCCTTGTTGGTTCACTCATGTTCCTTGTTTGTCTGCTCTTGTCTGTGTTGTCCGCGCTCTTGTTAAATGTTACCGTTCGTTGAATGTTTAAAGTTAGCTCCGTTTTTTTTGCCTTGTTTGCTTTAGTTATTCACGTCTGTGTATTGTTTTTTGTCAGGAACGCACAGAGGAAGAACGCAATTCCAGACAGCGATAAACACAAAAACCTTTAATTAAACAAGGAAAACGCCCACTAGGGGACGAACGCAAACTGAAATTCAATACAAAATATAAATAAATTAATATAAACTTAAAGCACCAATATACACAGAAAAACCAATAGACGCGTGAATAACTAAAGCATACAAAAACATACAAAATACAAAAAAGCGGAACTAACTTTAAACATTCGACAAACAGTAACATTTAACAAGAGCGCAGATGACACAGATGAGAGCAGACAAACAAACATAAACGAACCAACAAGAAGTATAAACAAGGCACGAGGAGCACGAACAAGCAACAAGAGCAAGACCACGGAAAGCACGAAAGACATAGACGCTCTGACATAGAACACAGACTGTGTCAGGAACCTAGCAAAAAGCAATCTCTAGACTTGACAAGAAGCCAGGACCCTGACAATATATGTTTGAAATGACATGAGGGTGAGAAAATTAAGGATGATATTCCTAAACCTAGATGATATTCTTTTCTTTTGGAGCACAAGACGATACAATGGCAGTGTATTATGACTCACATTGAACATTGCATGCAAAGCACTGAAGTAAAGCATTGTTCTAAAGCAATTGAAGGTTTTATGTTGAAAGTGAACTTAGAAGCTTCTCTTCTGTTGTTTTTCTAGGTTTATGGGAACATGTTATGCCCTCTTCTGGTACATTTTCTCTCTGGCACACGTGGCTTTGTTTGTCACAAGGATCAGTTACACAGAGGAGCTGCGTTCCTTTGTCGGTGCACTTATTGTTGGGACGTACAACATTGTTGTGGTCATCGTTCTTACCAAGCTGTTGGTGGCCATGCTGCACAAGAGCTTCAGACAAATTGCTGTGAGCAACCTCTCTGTTGGATGTTTTAGTGTTCTTTTTTGACAAAGTCATTGTATTATATATATACTTTCTATTCTACCAAAAGCATTTTACCGAGAGTTTTACCAGTACTCCAAAACAGGTGGGGGCAGCAGAGACAAACGTTGCCATAGTGTTTGTTTAGGAGGCCAACAAGAAGTGGAGTTACTGTCCAGATGTTATCTAGGCACTCAACTAGGTTATTTTTTGTTGTACTTTAATGATTTTGTTTGCTTGCAGAACCATGAGGATAAGGAATGGAAATTTGCCCGCGCCAAGCTGTGGCTTAGCTACTTTGATGACAAGTGCACCCTGCCTCCACCATTCAACATTCTCCCCTCACCCAAGACTGTGTGTTATCTGGTGATTAGCATGAGCAAATGGATCTGTTCCCACACCTCTACAGGCAGAGTCAAGAGACAGAACAGCCTCAAGGTATGAGACAGACAGATCTGGTAAATGTGCACTTATACCTTGGAAAATCTTTTCTTTCAATCAGCCAGGTTGCAGGCATAGGTTTAGAGTTAACGTTGGTCTTAAATTTAGAATTGGGCTTAAATATACCATTCTAATCAACCTGTTATTTCCTGCTGATTTAGGGGTCAGTTATGGTTAAAGTTTGGGTTATGGGTAGGATTTATATTAGGACTGGTTTAGGTTTATTTGTTGTTAAAGCAAAAGACCGGCAAAAGATGTTAATCCATGAATTAATGAATCTTACTTGGAAAATTATGATGACAAAATATACCAAGTATGGTATGCTCTTACCACTTTTTATTTGTTTTGGTCTTTTAAACTAAGTTTAGTTACACACATACCGGCAAACTTCTCAACACGGAGCACATTCGTTACACCGGAGACACTCTTATTTCTATTGGTGTACAATGTACTCACAATTTAACGTCTTTGACCCCGGATCCCAGCTGGCCGAGTGAGATCCTGAGGGAGAACAAAGGATGTGACCTGAAGCGGCACCCCTGAGGGAAACGAGCCGGCGTCAGGAACAGGTTGAGAGCCCGTGCACACCGCACACCTCTGCCTAGCATCCTACTCGCCAACGTCCAGTCACTGGAGAACAAGCTTGATGACCTCAGGGCCAGGTAAAAGTTCCAGAGAGATATTCGGGACTGCAATCTCCTCTGCTTCACCGAGACATGGCTAAACCCAGCGGTGCCGGACCATGCTATCCAGCCGGCTGAGTCCTTCTCTGTTCACCGCATGGACAGAACACTGGACTCGGGGAAATCAAGAGGAGGCAGTGTGTGTTTAATGGTGAACAGCAGCTGGTGCGACAGCGCGAGCATTGTTCCTCTTACATGCACATGCACACCCAACCTGGAACTACTGACCATCAAATGACGTCCTTTTTATCTTCCTCGGGAGTTTACATCGGTCATAGTCAATGCCGTTTATATTCCACCTCAGGCAGACATGGACATTGCTATATGCGAGCTGCATGAAGCACTCATACACCACCAAACTCAGCACCGGGACGCTGCGCTTATTGTGGCGGGGGACTTCAATAGTGCTACTTTTTCCAGCACATCAGCTGCCCCACCAGGGGTGAAAGGACACTGGACCACTGCTACACCACAGTCAGAGACGGCTACAAGGCACAATCTCGCCCTCCGATCGGGAAATCTGATCACGCCGCCATCTTCCTTATGCTGAAATATAAACAAAGGCTCAAGCAGGAAGTTCCGGCTTGGAGGGAGGTCTCACGCTGGACGGACCAATCGGTGGCCGCTCTGCAAGATGCTCTGGAGGACGCAGGCTGGGACATGTTCTGGCACAGCTCTGATGACATCAACATGTTTACGGAAGCGGTTGTGGGATTCATCGGGAAACGCTTCTCTAGCAGATGAGCTAAACATCTTTTATGCTCACTTCGAGGCTGCAGCTCACAGCGCTACCGGCGTTAGCAGCGCTATAGGCAGCACACACGAGAAGCATGCCGGAGAGGACAACGCGTTCATCATCTCGGAGCACAGCGTGAGAATGGCATTCAGGAGAGTGAATACCAGGAAAGCAGCAGGGCTAGATGGCATCACGGGTCGGGTCCTTAAGGCCTGTGCCGACCAGCTTGCTCCTGTGTTCACTGAGATCTTCAACCTCTCCCTGGAACAGTCTACAATTCCGACGTGCTTCAAACAGTCCACCGTTGTTCCTGTCCCCAAGAAACCCCAGCCCGCCTAAACTGCCCTCAAAGGTGCTAAAGACATTCTACACCTGCACCATTGAGAGCATCCTGATGGGAAACATCACAGCCTGGTTTGGAAACAGCACCAAACAGGAC